>JAPFQT010000136.1:0-132500 GCA_027627225.1 Congeria kusceri
ATATAAGTTTATATGTTTTTGCCGATCTTTGATGACTTAAGAAAGAGATATATATCTAATTATTATTTAAGAAAGAGATATATATCTAATTATCATTATAAAAATGTTTTAATTTCTTGAATTACTTAATACACCTCATAGGACTGTGTTACTTAACACTGCTATGTTTATAAAACAGGCATTGGCTTTTACAAGTTCCTTGTTAACTACTCTTAATTGGTCGGTTCACCCGCTAAATACAAATTGTATATGGTATTCATGTATTTATTCATTTTGCCAATAGATTATATTGTTAATTATCGTTTCCCCTTTCTATGACTTTTCAACCTATATCATGACGTTTGTGCTTATTTGTACTGAATTTGTTTTGACGATGTACTTTGTACAAGTCACTAATAATATTTCTGTTCTGTTCTTAAAAACGAAGATGAAATGATTGCACAACTTAAGAGCTGTCAAGATAGCAGTTAGCTGTTTTATGAATCTATGTTTCAGGTACATTTGAACATTGGTTTTACATTGTTTAGGTGGCTATGGTTGATACATTTAAATGGTATCAGCTCATTACATTAATTTCATTATTGTATCTGTATATTACAGTGCGTGTGTATTCGTTTGTTTGTCCATCAAGACAATATTCTTAGTGTTGTGTTTCTATTTTGTTTCCAGAAAAACATTTTTCTTCGGACGGTCATCTTCCTAACTTTAGAAATTATGAATACAATTCACTTTCCCTAAGCTTCCTATCCCGGAAATCTGTTGAGATGCACGGGTTATAACAAACTATATGTTTCGCGTGCACGCAGCCGACAAGAATCACTGTAGCAATATTATTACCATAAGATATTGTCACAATAGTCCTCGACAATTTGTATGAATGCATTCATGACGCATTGATTAATCAGAAACAAATGCTGCATTTTATTTATTTATAGATGTTGATATTAACACATTGTAAAGGCACTTTATCGCCGTTTGGAATAATGACACAATTGTCACATAATCCGGAATAGAAGAAAGATTATACATACGTACATATAGAAGCAAGAAGCTCGGGACACAGAAATATAATCTGGAAAAATGTGTCGTTTCTGGATACACATCAATTGAAATGGATACATTTACAGAGCGTTTGAAATGTTAAATGTGTATGTTTTGTCATTATGTCAGTAGTAACTAACATATATTTTAAACCATTTATTTATTGATACTAGTTACGCAATAAAAGTACCCCATCGTGTATAAAATACAAACTAATAAAAGACAAAAGCACCTGAATGGGATAATAATACGCTATTTGCATGGTCTGCAACTGGTTGTTCTCCAATAGTTGGAAGTGAACGATAAATAATATTAATTAAACGTCCGGAGATAACATCACTCCGAACATTTATGCAATCTATAATTATTTAAGTCATTGCGATTAATGTTGCGCATAAATAGACGTATAAACAGGTAATGTGATAAATCTCACGGGGGTAATGTGAGAAACGCAAGAGTACTCTTAATGTTTTCACGGTCTTGCAAATTTAACGCTACACCGGCATATGCAAAAGGTTGAACGTAATAATTGGTTTGGATGGTTTGGGTTGTGCAGATGCTTTGCATTTGCAGTAAATATAATTCATGCAATGTTTCTTTTAAATACCAAAATCTGTGAATGCATCCTTTATCTGTATATGTATTTATCGATAAAGTTTATATTTAAACTTAACTGACTTCCTTTTATTAGCTGCCTGATGTTGTACCGACGTTTAAACCCAGGCAAAATGTTATTAGAAAAAAAATGCGATAACGCACTCGTGGGATGTAAATATGTCTATACTGTGGAGTGCTTTACAAATCGATTTACGTATCACGTAAGTACACGTGAGTTTGGCGGCAGTTTATGATGCGCTATAAATTGTGGAGCTCTTTACAAAAGCCTTACGTATCGCGTAGGTAAAAGTACTTAAAGTGATTTGAAGATGCGCTATAAATTGTTAAAAAGATCCGACATAATTTCGCAATCGCACCACTCGAATTCAAAATAATCACAGTTTTCACAGCATGTGGACTGTGCGCTTCTTCGCGGCGCCTCTTACATTCACCAATATACGGGTGTGCTTGATTGTTATATATCTCGTTACATCTATTCATGAGTATGTTATGTTTCACTAAGGATGATACTATTGACGATTAAGTTGTACTTTTCTACACATGCAGGCAATATTCATTGTAAGAATGTTACATGTATGTCTACATTTAGCTATGTTATGTCAAGAATGTTACATGTAAGTCTACATTTAGCAATGATATGTCAAGAATGTTACATGTAAGTCTACATTTAGCTCTGTTATGTCAAGAATGTTACTTGTAAGTCTACATTTAGCTATGTTATGTCAAGAATGTTACATGTAAGTCAACATTTAGCAATGATATGTCAAGAATGTTACATGTAAGTCTACATTTAGCAATGTTATGTCAAGAATGTTACTTGTAAGTCTACATTTAGCTCTGTTATGTCAACAATGTTACATGTAAGTCTACATTTAGCAATGTTATGTCAAAAGTGTTACATATAAGTCTACATTTAGCAATGTTATGTCAAGAATGTTACATGTAAGTCTACATTTAGCAATGTTATGTCAAGAATGTTACATGTTAGTCTACATTTATCTATGTTATGTCAAGAATGTTACATGTAAGTCTACATTTAGCAATGTTATGTCAAGAGTGTTACATGTAAGTCTACATTTAGCTATGTTATGTCAAGAATGTTACATGTAAGTCTACATTTAGCAATGTTATGTCAAGAATGTTACATATATGTCTACATTTAGCAATGTTATGTCAAGAATGTTACATGTTAGTCTACATTTAGCAATGATATGTCAAGAATGTTACATGTAGGTCTACATTTAGCTATGTTATGTCAAGAATGTTACATGTAAGTCAACATTTAGCTATGTTATGTCAAGAATGTTACATGTAAGTCTACATTTAGCTATGTTATGTCAAGAAAAACGTCATTAATTTTCAAAATGCACATACAAATTCTAAAATTATCAAAGGATCACTATTTCCTGATAGATACAAATTCGATATTCATGTAAATTAACTAAGCGTCCGTTTTCTTTTGAACGGAAACATATTAAGTAAACGACCTGTAAAGAAAAGCTCTTAAATAGCTCATATTGACTCCCGATATTTATGTTTACAAATTATAGTAAACAGTAAGTAAACAGTCTAGAAAATACAGGTTGATGACGTATCTTTTCAAGATTTGTAATATACATTTTTAAAGCAAAATAAACTTACCTGAGAAGTATGCCTATGCATGTATATCTTGTACTGCAAGTTTATCTACACGTCTACGTTTCGTTTGCTCAAAGTCAAAACAAATTGACAGATACCATTTGACAATAACGAAGCCGTTTATGTGCATTTAAGAATCGTTATGAACATGGAGAAACCGATATTGATAGATAAGACGATTACAAACACGCAATCAAAACACTGACAGCGTTGAAAGACTGTTGGCGAGAAAAGAAACTAAACGCAAGCTTGTGATATGTGCATTTCGCAAAAAAGGAATCATTTGTTTCAATAAAGTTTAATTTGTCACTCTTTAATGTCGTTGTCTTTTACAAAAGCAACTCGAACTGATAATAATACGCACCACTTTCGAAATGCTGGTGTTAGGTAGTATTTGACCTCGTTTTGGATGGAGATACAGGCCGCTGTAAATACCAGCTTGTGAGATATTTTGCGATTTCAAACGTGATAACGTGGCTTCTTATTCAATAGTATACGACAGCAACATAATTTTAATTTGTAAGGTATGAACAATTTCTTTCGAGCGAAATATCTAACGTAAACGGAATTATATGCATAGCAGTCAAGACGTCGATCTCCAACGGCATTCATAACAGATAAAGCGTAGTATTTTGGGGAGCATCGATTCTTAGTGCTTTGTAGCCTACATAGTCAAAAGTAGGTCATACAATGCGTGCTATCGATTTGCAATACAACATTTAAAAGTAATACATTGCACTAATGTGTTGTCAAAATATGTATAACAAATGTCGGTCACAAAAATAACACTTTTGCAACGAGACACTATTTAATAATTACTGTAATGTGCTATTAATGTATATTTACCATGCAATTTCAAAACTTACGGTATTCATGTATGTAAATGCACATATATCCAAAGACTTACACGTACCAAATATCACATTTTATTTGATTGCAATTGCAATAAAAATTACATGTACTGCCGGCAAGTCCTCCAAGAAACATATAATGTAGCGTACCAGATTGTGTATGTAGTGCTTTGTCATCATCAGAGTACAGTCAGTTTCAAGAAGATAATAACTTGTGTTATGATATGAATCTTTGTGATAAATCCTCACTTTCCTTTTACTCCAACTTGGGATTCCACTGTTTGAACAGGACGACTATGACATATGTGTGTTTTTTAATTTGAGCATTATATTTAATTATAAATAATGTAAGATTGACTGGAAATTGTTACTTATTATTCATACTTTCCTTTTATAAAAAATAACTAATGCAAGAACACTGGTTGCTATTTATGGAAGTTTTGGAGCTTTCGCATTATTAAAACATAATATAATAAGCAGTTAATAACACTTACACTATTCTTTAACATAATTCAATACATCTCATTTTAAAACGTTATTCATAGCATTATCAATCAAGGTTGGCTTAAATTTCCAAAATACAGTTCAGTATACCCAGTATTCTTTTACTTCATTAGCATCTATTTACCTTTTTGGAGTATTCAATTATGGGAAACACAGTTTGTACTTCTGGTAGGCAAACATTGTCCAGTTTCTTGTATACCGTCTTCAAAATGGCATCTGCATATCTTGTCATTTAAATTCATTTCCCTGTCTGCTTTTCTTAAATTGTTTTATGATGTAAATAGTTCATATAAGATATAAAACATTTAAACTAAGTTCATCAGTTTATGTGCTTGTGGACACTTAGTTTGATTGAAAATCACACAAATATAAACAATTAAAATAGAATGGAATACCATTACCATTTAAATGAAGACATTGTTTAATAATGTTCTTTATTGTTGTTAAAACACCATTACTTTGCTGTATTTGAGTTAACAATGATTTTGACATAATGGTTACTGTAAAGAAGCATCCCCACTCAAAAAAAAAGATTTATTAGATATTCTGTACGATCCGAAAAGACAATATGCGGAATTGTACAATATTTTAAACACAGGCGAACCGATCCTTATTTTATTCTTATGATAAATATACCTGCATATGTCAACCCATTTTTTTCTCCTTTGGATTTATAGAGAACTGGACCAGACTACGTGTTTGGTTTCCTCCAGTCCAGTCCAACAGCGAAGTAAACCATTTTAACGATTATCGGTACGCCTATTTAGCACTTTACAGTTTCAGCTAACATTCGAATTGGTTAATCCGATAAGCCAACTCAGCACTACCGGATTACATCAGCACCACCGGACCACCTCATTTCAAGAAATTTCAAGAAAACTAACCAAAAGTACAAATTATTGCAAAAGAATGTAATGCGTTTGTGAATACATTTATGTGTGTGATCATCGTCAGTCGGCACACACTTCATAATGGGTTGTAGTAAGAACTCAGATGAGTGAACATGTCAGTACATAGAGTATCGTAGACATATTATTTCAATGAGTTCATCTTATAAAAATACTAAAGCCTTTGTTTTTGTATATTAATTAACGAAACGACGAACGAGTGTTCGTTTATCATTTCTACTGGTAACGACATTGGCCGATTTTAAAAAAAGCACCCTATTCATAAGAAAACAATACAACATTGTAAAGTAATACGTACTGTTTACAATATTTTTACTCCACCCGACCACCTCGGAAATAACCATCGGACATTTTATGAACACATGGAAATGACGTGGTCCGGTGAATCTCCTAAACGTGATAGTGTCGTTTATGAAAAATCATCCATTGTAATGGATACAATTATAAAGCGTTTGTAAATCTTTTCATCGGTATTTCTAAAACACGTGTTTCAAGTAGATAGTTGTTACAATTCATCACCATGGATGGAAGTCAGTGGGGCCGAGTGGTCTGCGCGACAGAGTTTTGATCCCGGCTGTCGTAGCTTGGAATCCCGGCAAAGACAATTTATTATTTTTATGTTTTTCGTTATAAACATTATTTGTCCTGGGTTTGTCGAACTGCTTCAGTTTGTGCAGTCAAGACATTAAATTACATTTTTTTAACACAGACATCTGTGAACAAGTCCCTTGAATAGAACATATCGTGTTCATTAGAAAACAATGCATAACAATAAATCGATACAAAAGATACATTTTCTAACAATAATAGTATTCCAGATTTTGAAATTTAAGGCCAAACATGTGCGCACTCTCTTACAAAAATATCATTTAATTTATTATAATTATTAAATAATATAAACTAACATACACTACATGTAAAACTTATTGTGGTGTCAATAGCACAACGAGATTATACATTTTATTTATACAAATATAGATTGTACTTACAATCATAAAGACAACAACAATACGGCGCTCCTCCATTTCATTGCCTTGCATACGTATACAATAAAGTTTATTCGAACAGTAGTATACGTAAATAATTATTACAATTATGGAATATGTGAGCTAAAAGAGTATTTACTAATGCAATTGTTTCCCAGATCATTAAAGGAACTATGTCTAAGAAAGGGGCCTCGAGGAAGCATTTTTTAAATCTGAAAATAATGTTTATATTGATATTTGATAAAGGTTAAAATATGGTATATACAATGGAAAATACATGTAGTTGGTACTTTCCGAAAAAATAATCATAATACATGTACACTATATTCCGACATGGTTTGGTCTTTTTCTGGTTTACATTTTTATACGCCAGAATTGGGAACATTTTGTATACACAAAGCTTTCTTACGTATTCTTACAAAGCAGACTAACGCAGCGGGATGGAGGGCCGTTGTGTGGCCCTTTATTCGTGTGCTGTGTTTTCATTTGTTCAACAGTTTTTGCTGCTTTGTTTTTATACAAAATATCACTAAGTACAGTATTACTTTTACTTCATTTTAATTTACATGCTTTCTAGAAATAGTTGCTTAAAACAAAATATATTTTATTGCAGCGAATAATACGATATGAAGTGACAAAACAAACGCATACACATTATAACTTGGGTAAACTTCACACAGCCCTTGAACATCATAACATAATAACGAAAACAAACTCGAATATCTTTAAAATTGTGTATAAGGTGTTCTGATAATGCATAGGCAAATTACATTGGTAGATATAGGGCACAAATCAACAACGAAGGCGACCAACGGCGATTACAATTATAAAGAAGAAACATGCATTGTATGTATACGGCATCTTTTTCTATTTAATGTGTTAATTAAACCAAATAATGAATATCTGAGTACATGTATAAACTTAGAAAGACATCCAAAATGCGATCATCTTTAGGTCGAAATAAACATTGATTAACAATTTAAATGTAAAGACAAACGTACATTTCGCTTTGATTGAATATTAACTGTATTTTAACTCTTTTAACTATTTTAGCACTTTTTGTTTTCAGAATTTACCTGTAAACTGAAAAAGAAGAATGCGATGTCAAAAGAAATTGTTAATCTTTACATTGTTAAATTTTGATTGCATATAGGTCAGTTCAGAACAT
Organism: Congeria kusceri; assembly: GCA_027627225.1. NCBI lineage: Eukaryota > Metazoa > Mollusca > Bivalvia > Myida > Dreissenidae > Congeria > Congeria kusceri. The sequence continues at coordinate 7,715 of JAPFQT010000136.1, forward strand.
ACAGAAATACAATGAACTGGGATCTCGCGTAAGAAGCAAAATTAGTTACATGTATTATCGTCAATATGCTAAAAATTAAAACAACATGAATTGACTATAAAGAACATCAATACAAAGAAATTGTTGAAACAAATATATATGAGTTGCACACGTCCTGTCTGTTTCTGTCAGCCGTTGTTTAAGACATTTACAGCCAGTGTTGAGACGTTTTGGCTGACTGAGCACCTGATTGCATGCTTATAATCAACTAACACAAAATGTTCATGGTGTTATAGATTGTCAACACATTTCGATTTAAATAAAAATGTATATTATACATTTATTCGTTTTATATGTAATATGCGTGCTATATGTTATATAATTTCTTTTGAAAAACTACAAAAAGAATTCACATTTAACAACTCGTGTTTGGTTCTATACCTATATGTATAAGCTGCGATTACCGACCCCATCGTATAAGGCATTCTGAACAATACTATTATCGCGCAAAAACATTAACAACCTTTACAATGTATTTAAAAGTCTGTAGAACGATTCAACTGTCCTTCAAGCAGCAGCTTTGGAAAGCCTTTCTTTTCAAATACAGTTCGTGCTGTGGCTGCAACATACGTTTATTTTCAGGAGCAATGTTGCGTTGCAATAATTCACATTTGTGCTGTATTTATTGCTCAAATAATGTTTTACTGGTGTACATGCATGTGGAAGTTAGAGGGTGTGCTCAAAATATTAAAGACGTCTATTTGAAAATGTCACTGTTTTATTTGATTACTGTATGTAAAGATGATAATAAATGAGATTATTTTTCTTATACATGTATAACACTATGCAAGATTTATCTAACATATTGCTGAAAGTCAGTAAACAATAAAAGTAACAAACCAAAATATACTTACTGAATGCCCCAGTGTTTACAACAATCTCCAACTCTTCTTTTCGTTGTTCATTCATGGTTGAATTCTGTAATGATAACTGCATTTAACAACGTGTTACAATTGTATGTTTTGTTGGCATTTTGGTTTACATACAAATGTGTTTTTATCGCATGCTATCCCTTGTTTTCAGTGTACATTACGAATATTTTTTTATTCTATGCTTTTCAGTGAAATATCGAATATTATTGGTGAAATAACATTATATATTTTTTTCACTGTTGGAGCAGTAAAAATATAAGATTTTATATTTTCACTGCAGTGAAAATATAACATAAAACGGACTATTTTTCCATTAATAACATCGATCTACAAATATTGGTTTACAACCCTTGGAACATTTATATACGTGTACAGTATGTACATGCATGTGTTTACATAAAACACAAGATAACATTCAACAAAATTATAATTTTGCTGCAACGACTCACTAAATATAGCACTTTTTTCCCACCATACTAACAAGTGACAGTCTTGGAATCATATTTGACGTAATGTTTATGACGTCAGAATACACGAGCTTGTGACGTTTAAGCTTATCTCGCGCAATTTTACTTATTTATTGTCCAAAAGCATAAAATAAAAAGAAAATTTGTTGATTTCGGAGTTTTAGTTCACTCGTGATCATAGAAAATGACTCGTGAAAATATCATTTTCTATGAACACTCGTTAAATAAAATCAGATCTTACACCGACCTCAACAAATATCCTCTGTATCTTACACATGTGTCAGATTACCGTTTTTAGCGTTTTCATTTGCTACATATTCTTTGACGGACCAATCGCATGACGTTATTTTGGTAAAATGACGTCGTCAACATAAAATGACGTCATGTCAGTACACAACTTTGAGGATTTACCAACCTAATGTATTAACATTAGAAGGGTTTTATTTCATTTAAAAGCATGTGATAAAAAAGATCCAACACTCGTTGTCATTTCATACCATATTTTATTAAAATCGTACTGGAAATGCGTTAGTAAGCTCTCCAAAAGCTCGCTTACTTACAAAATTCCTGAACTAGTTTGATAAAATATAGAATGAAATGACAACGAGTGTCAGATCATACATTTATCACTTGAACACATGTTTGATTTGATAAATGCCATATATGTGAAGTCACTACACTCAACAAATGTTATAACGCACCAAATGGACATTGTTGTATTTTCTTTATTTATTAGGAATTCAGATGCGTTTTTTTCTCTCAATATTTTAGTGTGTATACATGTAAGAACACATACATGTATAACTAAAATAATCATAGCTGACATTACAAGCTGAAACTCTCTCTCTCTCTCTCTCTCTCTCTCTCTCTCTCTATCACACAGTGCAATTGTATTTTAGTGTCCGTAAACTAACCATCGAAATCATTACTCTAAATAAACTAATTTATACCATGATTTGACAATTGCAAATTACAACATTATGCAAATACCATTATAATCCCAGTAATATTCTTATTATTCAAATGTTTATTGTTCCTGTCACAGATGGTATTTTTTTCTTCAAGTGTAGATTCGGCTGAAGCTGCATTTGTTCTGGACGTTGGGACATCCTCGGCATCTGCTCTTTCGCCACATTGGTGTGGTTTTCTCTGTGTATTAGGTTGGTTTCATATCTTCAATAAATTGCTCTGAGCAATTTTTCTGCATTTCTTTATTTCTTTTCAATAAAATGCTTATTTAAGTGTATGCCTTAGCAGGTGCATATTATTTTTGTTGAATGTTAGCTCTTATAATGACTAACGATTTTGAATGGATATTTTTACGGACTGTATACATATTTATACTTCATCTTTTGCGAAAATATGTTGGGATTTTTATACTGATAGAACTCGATGCACATTATTTGTTATACTATAATTGTTGTAAATGTTGCACGTGCGCTATATAAATTAACATACCAGGAAAACAAACACTGTGTCTCACAAAATATAGCTTCAGACCGCACCTTAATGACTAAATTAGTAAAATTACATTACAAGTTTACAGTCAGAATGTGCAATACAGTGTGACGAATAATGTGCGAAAATGTATTCTTACAAGCAATATTCATAGAAATTAAAATGTGTTTGACGTGTTCATAATAATTTTGCATTTACACAAATCGATTGGCTTGGGATGACACATAAGACTATTACGATGCAGAAAGGGTTACTAATTCTCTAGCGTCTCGGTATATATTTTTACTTTGTCAGTCGTGTTTTCACAAGTTAAGTTTAACTGCTATATACTTTGGTGTATATACTACGATGATCCGCGGCGACAAAGTACTAAAGTACAAAAATAGCGAACGTACAACATATCTAAATATGGAGGCATAACGAAGTGTCGCTGAATATCGTCTGTGTTTATACTTTGTCATAACGTAATACATGGTTCTTGCACACAGGTGCTGACATGTACACGCTTTAGTACTAACAATGAATAATTAGTATTTACTATATTACGTGAATACTACCGAAACTAAATCGTGAGAAATTAATTCTGGAGCACTTCGCTTAAAAATAAGTAAACCTGTCAAACTATCACATACAATTCATTGATATTATATAGTTCTCTTGAAACATAAGCATTTGTGACATATTAATGGACGTTGGAATTTTTCTGTTGGCTTAATGCATTACAAACTTTCACATCCTATATACATGTACTTACATGGACGAGTTCATGTTCGTTTGTCCTGCCAACTGATTCAACAACTGCATGTTCACTTGTGTGTCTCTCTACCAGATTGCCGCGTTCTTCACTACATCCCACTTCGACTTCCGCTAGTTTCTGTTGTGAAAATAAATCACGGTAAGATTTCCTTAACTTGTAGTGTGCTGAAGACATATTATAACTTTCCGAAATATTACAAAGGGAGATGTTCAATATATATATATACTTAATATATTAGTTGTATTGTTTTCACTCTTAACATGTTCTAAAAATCTATAATGAAAACCTTAGAACCTATGGAAACGTTCTTTTTACGACTTGTTTCCGGCTATACATGTAAATGCTAGAATACTCTACATTGTGGTTCAACGATATACACTACGCATTAATATGTGTAGCAATACATGTATAAACTCGCAAATCGGATTGCTGTATGCCTGTCTCAATTCTGAGAAACCAGTTAATTGGAACCAAATATACTTTCTGAACATTAAACGCACTATAAATATCTTATATACAAGTAATTAATAAATAAATGTTTAAATGAAACTTGTTTTGTTTTATTTCTCATGTAAGGCACACAAGCTATGGCGACCACATTATTCCATACATGAGGAGCAAATGGTTCACGTTCTTGTGGGGAAACACCTGCCTCTGAAACAAAATACGACTATGTATGTTTATTACTCAAGCTCATTAAAATCATCTCCAGTCTGACGCTACTATATTATCCGCTGACTAGATCTGATGACTTCGCATTAGGGGTCACGTGTAGATGCCAATCAAACTGTTGCCTTCAAAATCTTGCGGTATAACTTCATATATAAACTACAAATACTATGCACGAAATTAGCGTGCACTTTTGATGTTTACTCGCCTAAGGTACCACTATATCCATTGTTATCCCCGTGAAAGGTAAATATAAATGATTTATTCCCGAGGATCGGCTGAACATGGATCACGTTTCAAAAACCTTTGCCAAACATTGCTGTGAAAAAAAGGCAATTTCAGAGGGCGCAGCAGGGGTGATGTTTTATTTTTCGGAAGGTCAGTTGTACGTGACCAGTTATACGATGTCTTCAGATCCTTACACTGTTAGGATATGATTTTAATGAGATTGGTTTATTACTATAGTTATTGCAAAGTAACGACACAATAATACTCACGAGGTCTAATGGCAATGCGTTGCTTAGATTTTAGACACACCGTCTAGCATATACACATGTTTCGTTAGACATAGTATCCGACACAACACATGGACATAATGTAAGTAATTTTTTTTGCATTTGTATAATGCTGTTTCAATGAAAGTTATTTAATGTATATGTATATGTGTATAATGCACATTTTTTTCTGTTAAGTATGCCTGGTGTTTACGATCATGGTAATTATTGCTATGTCTACATGACTGTCAGGCGTTTTAATGCTGTCTACACTTTCTACATTGGTACCTATCGGTATATCAATAATAAATATACAATGCAGCGTACGAATAAAAGCAAGCACGGCGTAAAAAGATCACGAACTTACGTGGGGTCCTACTTGTGGTTCTCTTTTTAAGATATCTCACAAATGCGACAACAAATGTAACTGCCAAAAAGACACACGTTATGGAACCAATTATTATCCCCGTATTTCCACTGTCAGCTTGGAGATCCGTCATATCGGCTGTCACGTGTGTAGTAACTTCAGCTTGGAGATCCGTTATATCGGCTGTCACATGTGTAAAACCTTTACCTAAATAACGAAATGTGTAATAAATTCAACAAATATACATACCATGCATTAAGGTGATCCAAATATTTGTCATGTTTTAAATATTTAATAAAACTGATGATACAGAATGTGTGTATTATATGTAAATATGTGTATTTATTTATTGTATGTGCATGCTGCTACTACTACTACTACTATTACTATTACTGCTACTACTACTATTACTACAATCACTACTACTACTACTCTTACTACTCTCACTAATATTAATACTACTAATATTGCAACTGATGCTTCTTCTATTACTACTAGTACTACTACAACTGGTACTTACCGGTGCATAAAATAGTGTGACTAACATCGTATATTGGATTGTACATCTCTAAGCACATGTATGTTCCACATTGGTTTTCACTAAGTTGAAGTATAGTCAGTATACAGGTGCGGTTTATTTGTTGTATTTCGTATGTGTCTGTTAAGGTGTCATTCATTAGCTGGGAATAAACTCCGAATTCACATTCTGCTACTGGGACAGTTTTGGAAGAATTGTAATGTATAAAATCGAACACTATTCCGTTAAAGTCGCTGTGACATTCTATGGACAGCATCATTCCATCAGTGATATTGTTGTTCGATTGTACCGCAATACTTAATCCGTGACCATTCCCTGAAAATGGTTCGATATAAGTCAGTACAAAAGTACCATATATACGCATAACTATATTAAAAGACCCATTCAAAGATTGGAAAATCGACGTTTTCCAAATGTTTGTCACATATTGCAAACAAAGTAACATATGAGGAGTGTCGTGGGAAAACCGGGCTTAATTCATTTGCAGTCCGTACAGGCTAATCCAGGACGGTACTTTACGCTTTTATGGTATTATCTGTTTCATGGAAGTATCTTCTAAACATGAATCGAATGTAGGCGGAAATTTTCATCCTGAGTCAGCCTGTGCGGAATGCTTATTTTCTCTTAACAATAATAAAATACGTATAAGTTGTAAACTTATAATGATAATCCAAATCATAGCGAGTGTAAGCCGGTTTACAATGCGCTACAAATCTCACGTATGACACTGAATTAATCAATATTCAAGTAAATCTACAAAATACAACTCAGAGCCGTCGAACAAAGTAATGATTACAACAGCCTTTACGCCCTTCAGTGTAAGTTTTAGTTTTACTTAAGGCCAAAACAGAAAATATCGTCTGGCTTGCAAAATATGCAAGTGTTTCAATGTTTTTTATGAGCCCACAAAGTGGAAAGCATTGTACTTGTTCGTCAGTCCGTACGTCCTTACGTTCCGAAATGTTGTGGACTCATCTTTTCTTTTACTGCTTGACGAACTTTATTCAAACGTTCACAATTAAAGAACCTTAACGTGTAGGTGATCTTAAAAGAAGGAATTTCGGCTGCGACCAATTCAGAATTACGGCACTTTTTCAGTTTTTCCACCATAGAATATACATTTATAGAAGCAAAAATAGTGTTGGCGACACGCCCTTTGTCTGTGTCAAAACATGTGTTGTGGGGGCATCCGTGCCTGTGTCTCATCTAGTTTATTTCAACATCAACTGGCTACTGTATGTATAATATAGAAGTATTGTATACTTACATAGCGCTTAGAAAGCACATACTGCAGTCAAGAGAATCTCATTTGTAGATAATGTCATATTTCTATGATACGTTAATCTGAGGAATAAATACATAGATAGTATTTAAAAATGTATAATGCAGCAGTAGACCATTTTAACTAAAATAATTGGTTGCATGCACAACGCTATTTCTCTATATTTCATGTTTTCTTTTTATCAAAACATATAATAATTTTGTTTTAAAATAAACAAAAAGAAAAAAAATACAAACAGAAGATAAACAATTAAAGTTTACAAGGTGTACACACGCAACTCAATTCATACAACGTTATTTGATTACAAAGTGGATTGTTTCAGGCATTTTTGTCAATTGAATGCACTTAGTCAATTTAAATGAAACAAACAGAAACAATTGCAATACTACGGTGGCATAGATGTGAAATTTGCAGGTTTTCATTTATGTCGTTCCCACGACATGTTAAGTCGTGGTGGGAACGAAATTTCATCTCGGTGGAACGAGCTCTTATATCGTGGGAACGAGATCTTAACTTTGAGAACGACACAATTATGTCGTTCCCACGACATATTAAGTCGTGGGAACGTGAAATTATCTCATGGGAACGAGATCTTATCCTGTGGGTCCGACATAATTATGTCGTTGCCATGGCATATTAAGTCGTGGGAACGGGATCTTATCTCATGGGAACGATATCTTATCTCGTGGGAAAGAGATCTTATCTCCTGGGAACGAGATCTTATCTCGTGGGAACGATATATTATCTCGTGGGAACAAGATCTTATCTCCTTGGAACGACATAATTAGGTCGTGAGAACAAAATATTTTTGTCGAGGGAACGACTTAATAAGCCAATCGAATTCCATATTGCTCTTGCAGAAGAAAAGCAAATTCTATATATCTTAATCCAGCATTGATATACGATATTATGTAAGCCTTTCTTGTATCAGCCACTTTTAAACAACGTGTATTCTGATTGGTTAATTATGTCGTTACCACGAGTTAATTATCTCGTTTCCGCGACTTAATATGTCGTTCCCACGAGTTATTTATGTCGTTACCACGAGAAAAGATCTCGTTCCCAAGACTTAATATGTCGTTACCACGAGTTATTTATCTCGTTCCCACGACTTAATATGTCGTTACAAAGACATAATTATGTTGTTCCCACGAGATAAGATCTCGTTCCCACGACTTAATTTGTCGTTCGCACGACTTTTAATATGTCGTGGGAACGACATAAATAAAAACATGCACAAATCACATCTATGCCGCCGTTCAATACCGTTCTTATAGGTTGTTATCGACGATATTTCGCATATATTAAGACACATATTAAGGCAAGATTAGTTCCTATATTTGTCGATTATATTTTATGAGTAGAACCAACATATTGATGGATGCATTGAAGAAAGCAGATATACTAAGATACAAATGTTTTTGGGACACACGGTTCAGCTAAAACTCGAACATCTCTACCCTATAGAACGTTCATCAACTGCGCGGATGTGTGTAAAAGTACATTATGAACATTTCATTCATATCGATTTTATTGCTACTACTAAATTATCCGCGCCCGTGAAAGTGTCATCGATGTACATTCCAAAGAATGATGAATGTACGTTTGTCAATTCTTTATAGAAACGAGATCATATTAGCTAATAATGATTAAATGTTAAACACTCTGTAAATGATCTTCAATTTTATTAAATTTATTGACGAACTACCATTGATTCATCACTTTAATGGTATTCAATGGACTATGATCAGCAGTCCAGTTTATCTGCAACTAAAGTAACCAGACAACGACGCATATATTCTAATTTGGTGTCACAACTTGCAAATAATTTATACCTTTACATTGGAATCACCCAAATTAAAAAGGAATTTCCCCATAAAAATCCAGATATGATAACACAAGATAAAGAAAAGTCATTAAACCAGGTCACAGTCTCTTCATGAAAGAATTTGAATCTGATAGTTTAAAAGTAGTTTTATCGTCGTGCATATGCAGAACAAGCAAACGTTTGCTAGTTTTCCGTTATAGTATAGATGTCCGTGTCTGTGACGTAACCACTATTTATTTCGTGAATACAATACATGCACTACAATAAACATATAAAAGGACACCTACAGAATTACTGCACTTATAATGTCGATGTTGCTCATATTCGTATTACTTCAATTCCTCCACATACTACTAGAATATATTATTATTAAAAAAGAGCTGTCAGAGGACAGCGCGCTCGACTATTCGAAGTATTTCAGTTCGTGCATTTTTAAAAAGTGAACAGGACAAAAATCTGTCGAAATACAAGGCTGAGTATTGGCAATTATTTCCTTGATGCTGAAGTCAATATCAATGTTATATTCAATTTTCAAGTGAAAAGCTTATGTGGTTTTGAAGTTATAAGACTTGAATAAAAACTTTAACCGGAAATCCTACAAGACCAGGGGGCATAGCTCTGCAAAAACACAAACCAGAGTTGTGGGGATTAGTGCTCCTGATGCTGGGTTTGTTGACAAAGATCTATTAAAAGTTTCAATTGAATAACTAGTGCAGTTTTGAATTTATACGACTTTTGAATCAAAACTTTAATCTGAAATTCTATATGAAAAGGGGGCATAACTCTGTCAATATACACGAAAATGTTATAGGTAATGTTATCCCTGATGTTTAGGTTGATGACAAATGTATATTCAACGTTTCAATTGAATTACTCATGCAGTGTTGAAGTTATAAGAATTTTAAGTAAAAACTTTAACCTAAAATTCTATGTGATAAAACGGGCATACCTCTGCTGAATACAAAACAGAAATATGTCGAACGTTGCCCTTGATGCTGGAGTTTATGACAAAGGTGTATTCCAAGTTTCAACTGAATACATTTTGTAGCTGTGAAGTTATAATACTGTTGAATAAAAACTTTAACCTGAAATTCTATGTAAAATGGGGGCATACTTCTGTCCAAAAACAAAACCGAGTTATGCCCGTCATGCTGGAGTTGACGGAGTTGACAAAGGTATATTATTTTGGAATATAAACATTAACCAAATTCAAACGCGGACGCCGACGCCACCGCCGACACCGGGGCGAGTAGGAAAGCTCACCTATTCTTCGAATACTCGAGCTAAAAATAAACAACTGTATGTGTTTTATTGTAATCACGATCAATGTTCTATTTAACGACCTTCTTCACGGTACGCAGTATCTACGACCCTGATTTATAATACCAATATTTCAGTGTGGAGAAAACAAGTTCAGTGTGATAACGGGATCACATTTAATGTCAATGTTAATGCAATAAACTAATTTGCCACTTAAGAATGAATATAGTTTCTACACTTACTTACTTAAACCGATATTTTCTTCTATTACTACGCGTAATACCACACAACACCAGGAACTGTATTATTATAATATTTGTTGCGAAGTTACTGTGTGCTATTATTAAAATAATATTACCCACTTTGTACAAAGTTGGGACGAAATATGAGTCAAGCGTGTTATTTCGTCCGTCCGAACTTTCGTCCATAATTCGTTTCCGTTCGATAACTCAATTCCTGAAAGTGTATTATTCCCCAGATAATGTGTCGCGTATATGACCCATTCTTGTCTGTCCACCGTCAAGTCACAATTGAAAGTCGAAACAAAAAACCGTTGCCACTCATAACTTCCTTATGTTCGAAATAATTATTTGGAAACTGGACTTTATTAACTCCTATAACTCCAAGATGTGTTACGTATACACAACAGGCTGGTCAGTCAAAGACGAAGGCCACACGTATGAACAGTCAAATGTCATTTCCCCTGCATTACGAGGGGCAGTCAAAAAGTTCATGGACAATCTTATTTTTTCGCTGAATTGTGGACCTACGTAGATGAAAATACAGCTATAAAATATTTGATATGTGTTAAATAAAATGCAAAAATACGCATTTTATTATTTTAATTAATAAATATCTTAAGACTACTTCATGTGTATATACCGCGAATAATGTGGGGCACTTCAGATTATCTTGTCTATAAATGTTCTATAGAAAGAAAGAAAGAAAGAAAGTTTTGCTGAAAAAACTTGTCGAATTATAGCGAAAATTCCACTGAAGTAATGTTTACATAAATGTTTTAAACGTTAACAAAATGACGTCATACAACAAACATCAACGGAAAACGCGAGTCATTTGAATTGTGTCGTTACGTTTTGTCAAGAAAGATGACGTCAACGGAAACACTTTAGCAGCGTGCAATTATCAAGCATTACGTTAGAGTGGGAATGACACCCATAGACACAAATAAACATGGGCCCATTCTATTAACTAAATGAAAGCAGATGCTATGGTGTGGAAACGATTATCATTGCCCCCTCCGAAGGTAGCTCAAGTTGTCAAGTCGGGGCGAAGATCGTGTTTATGGACCATTGGGAATCTCATACTGGTCCGATGGAGAAGACAGCTATCGCGATAAGTATCCAGGATCAGACAGAACTCATTGAGGTAGTCCAGTCATCTTTCGGGTCACTGACAGAGTCGTTATGTTCAGAGGTGTTTCGAATATGAGTTATGGAACTCGGGAACGCGGCGAATATTTTGAAACAGACATTCACATTAATGACGTTAACGTCATGGAGTAGTTTTTGAAATGCTCTGGTATTAATCATGGGTATAAACAATTGTATGTATTTTAGTTTGCTTTTGTTATAATATCCTGTATTGTGTATATCTTGTGTACACATACTATTTGCTATTTGTGTAATGTTTCGGGCGAATCAGTTAAGTTTTAATGAAATTATGGACTCTGTCCATGAACGTTTTGACTGCCCCTCGTACAAACTTATATATGGCAAGACATATTTCTTATATATGCACGCTGATATACACGATAATGTGTCATGTAAATGGTTCGTACTTCTCTGTCAAATATCAATGTCACAAACAAAGGTCAAGCCCGTTACCTCTACATTACTTTTAAATGCCAGGAAAGACTTTTTTCCTTTCACTGCAACAATCGTTCTCCATGACCAGATGTGGTCCCATGTTTGTCTATCAAAGGTGACGGTTGAATGTCACATCAAGATGGTTTGAGCTTAATAACATGCCTCAACTATTTTTGGAACACACTAGTATCAGTATACTTCAAAGCTATGATTGTCTGTCAAAAAACAATGCCAGAATTGAATATCAATATCCATTCCAGTCCACACTATTGCAGCTAAGAATGATTGCGTATGACTGCCCAAAATATTCCTCCCCATAACGCCTATGTGCTTTGTAAATGTTTGCATATTTAAGAAATGATTTTCGATTTTGAGGTGTCTATCTGTAAATATACTACGATTTTGAGTTTTGATGCGTGGGAATTAAACCACGAGCGGTTTAATAAACGCGTATCAGAATTCAAAATCATTGATTATTTTCTGATAAACAACTATTAAGCGAAAATCATTTCTATTCAAACATGACCTGACCACATATTATGCAATTACAATGCGAACAATATTTTACCGTCATGGAACTACTTTCTCGAGTAGTTTATTGGCAATTTAAAAACAGATTTATTTTCTTTGTCCATAGAAAACTCTGCGCGTGTCATGTTATAATTTTAATTGCAAACTAGTATACCTTCTGACTACGTGATGATGTGTCAGGTACATGATCTGAACATGACAGAAAAAAAAGAGAACAATAGGACAGTCACAAAGATAATAACATTTCTCCTAACCAAGTTTTAATGGTTTTCTAAAGAATTAGAGCTTCGCTTGTTAATAGATCAAGTTAACATAATAACCCATTATTTAAAAGCTAAATAACATCTATGTAATGCATTTAATCACCATATTCATTGAAAAGGAAACAACACACCAGATTAGTTCTCATTCCAGATGAGTCATCTTATCGATCATTTATAACAAACATACCTAACATAATACATGTTCGTACTGTAAAATTCAATATGTAGATATGTCTACATACCTTGTCACTATTCGTGTAGCTTTAGATTGTCGCTAATCCTTAACTTATGCACAAAGCAGAGCTTGATTCTGAAGTCCAATTTATGCGAAACCTGCATGGTTAAAACAACACAGGAAGAAATGTAACTGTGTCTAATGACTTCATTGAAAATTCCGTCGGAAATTTAAATACCCGGATTACCAAAATGTTTTTCCGCGCTAATAATATGAGTAAATGTAACACTTATTGCAGATAAGCCGACAACACAGTCGGCGCCTGACCTTGAACCACAGGGGTATCAGCGTATGTATTGCATTGTGTTTTGCATTTACAACGTGTACAATGAAGTAATCGTGACAAGATGATTTCATAAATGATATGCAGATAATCGAAGTATTGAATGATTTTAAAGGGACATTTGCACATATATACATGTTATGTGCAATAACTCAACCATCAGCACTAAACTATTGTATAAAACAAAATATTTAAAATGAAAAACGTACGCACCGCCGGGGCTCGATCATCTGCCATGTTCACCACTTAGCCAGCCGAACTAACGATATGTAGCGGTACACTTCTTTCAAGATGTCCAATAAACGCATTTCTAACGCTTTACAATTTTAACCACTTCAGTTCATGTTTATTCATAAACGACACATTATTTAACAACCTCCGCGCAGATATTTATCTTTGTCCCAGCATAGATGGTTTAAAACCCTGCCGGCACGACGTTCCACGTGATCATAGGCAAACACTTCAGGCGAAATAAAATCGTGGACAATCAGATGATAAACATGTGGACATCGTCAAATCCTTGCGTTTTTGTGTTTAATTATTTATTTATGTATTCAAATTTTTTGTTTTCCATTTTAACTCTTAATTTATAAACGTGGACCAATAATGCAACATGTCTGTGTAATTGTTATAAAAAATAATGATAAACTTAAAATTGTGTACAAAATAAATCTTCAATCTCCTCATAATTGTCTCCCCTGAAAACATATAAATCTGTAAGTTTTTAACTAATTGCAATTCACATAGGGTCCCATTATAAAACGGCAAATTTTCCAAGCATTGTTTTTTACATTTACTTTATTTCAGATGGTGCAAGCCTGGTATGAATTTAAAGATCAATCTGTCCTCTTCCAAAATTTGCAATAAAAAAGATATGTCATGTTACTTCTAAGAAAATGCATCTCACTTTAATGCAGGCATTGGTTGAAAAGAGGGTTTCGGCAGTCATATTTCGACAAAAGCCCTAAACCACAGTAAACACACCCCAAAAGTTCACCTTTCAAGTTAGCCTCAAAAGAAATGCACCAACATGTTGCAGACATGCATAGAATATTAGATAAAACCACAAAAGGCAGGTCTGAGAATCCTAAATGGCTTTTATGCCAGAAGAGAAGAGGAACTCTTTAGTAATAGGCACTACTTTTGAATGGACCACGGAAGGGATACACAATGATTTACTGGTATCTAACCTTAAAGAAAACTCAAAATTTTGCTATCATGGAAAACACTCTTCTACATCATTATTAACCTACTTGTACAACACATGCAAAATCTCAGGTCGATTCGCTAAGTAGAAATGCCCCAAAAACGCATTTGAGCGTGACACATGATAAGCCATCTGGCTTGCGTTTGAGTACTTGGATTGTATGGGGAGCGTGAACTCAAATTCGCACTAAAATCACAAAAACCAGTCAAACTACCAGTTTATTTAGACTTATTTTAATGCAATGGTCATTAATAAGGTATAAAACGTGTAATAGTTGCGTATAACCTGATTCGATGTGGTGTGAGCTGCAAAAGGCGAGTTTCCGTACTTTTGTTTACCCGAAAAAACAGGTTTCGCTTTAAAACTCGTAGATAACGTGTCAATTATGATATTATTCACATTTATTCCCGTGAAAAGTAATAAACGCAATAAAATAACACAGTTACATGGGGATTTTGTGTATGAGCGGTCCCCGGTTTTCTAAAAGGTTAGATACCAGAAATTCCAATTCCCATAGGGTCCCATAATAAAACGGCAAACTTTCCAAGCATTTTTAAAAAAAACTTTCCTTTATTTCAGATGGTGCAAACCTGGTTTCAATTTAAAGATCAATCTGTCCTCTTCTAAAATTTGCAATAACAATATATGTCATGTTACTTCTAAGAAAATGCATCTCACTTGAATGCAGGCACCGGTAGAAAACAGGATTTCGGCAGTCATATTTCGACAAAAGCCCCACACCACGGTAAACACACCCCAAAAGTTCATCTTTCAAGATAGCCTCAAATAAAATGCACCAAAATGTATCTCACTTTAATGCAGGCATTGGTTGAAAACAGGGTTTCGGCAGTCATATTTCGACAAAAGCCCTAAACCACAGTAAACACACCCCAAAAGTTCACCTTTCAAGTTAGCCTCAAAAGAAATGCACCAACATGTTGCAGACATGCATAGAATATTAGATATAACCACAAAAGGCAGGTCTGAGAATCCTAAATGGCTTTTATGCCAGAAGAGAAGAGGAACTCTTTAGTAATAGGCACTACTTTTGAATGGACCACGGAAGAGATACACAATGATTTACTGGTATCTAACCTTAAAGAAAACTCAAAATTTTGCTATCATGGAAAACACTCTTCTACATCATTATTAACCTACTTGTACAATACCAAAATGTTGCAGACATGCAAAGGATATTAGATATATCCACAAAAGGCAGGTGTGAGATTCCTAAATGGTTTTTATGCCAGAAGAGAAGAGGAACTCTTTAGTAATAGGCACTACTTTTGAATGGACCACGGAGGGATACACAATGCTTTGCTGGTATCTAACCTGCAGTGGTAACTATGAAGAGAACCAATGGGGAAGTAACTACTGCAAGGAGTTTCATTATTTACCGTATATTTCTGTATTGTGCGATTGTATTGACCTACCACTCATTAATCTCCGATAGCGTTTGACTGTTCTATTTATATCAGTTGAACATTTATCTAGCGTCTAAAGGGCAGAGTTCATAATCTTATAACAAAAGCACCTACCAACAAGCGTCGTTAAGAATAGCGCGGTGGATAGTGTTTTAGACTTCGAATCACAATGACTGTGGTTCGAATCCTGCTAAAATCTTTTTTTTTTTTTTTTTTTTTTTCTTTAACATCACTTATTCTCATGATTATTGCTTGTATCGATAATATGCCGTAAAGCACAACTCACCCCTAGAATATGACGCTGTTGTAAAAAAGCATTATGCTTCTTTACATTTGAGGCATTTTACTTTATCTGATATGCAGACATATTCATTTTAGAAAATACATTACCTGGAATGATTTAAACTTAGATTCACAATACGGTAATAAGTATGTATTGCTTGTATATTGGACATACAACCCACGTCATGTCTGTTTATCCTTCTAAGAACGAATAATTATAGTAATGCAGTTATAACAGGGTATTGCGTATTCGTACTAAGAACGAAAAATTATATTAATGCAGTTATAAAAGGGTATTACGTATTCGTACTAAGTACGATGCAGTATAGCAATGCAGATATAAAAGGGTATTACGTGTTCGTACTAACAACGAATAATTATAGTAATGCAGTTATAAACATACTAATTAAGATATAAATTTAGGAATTATGGAAGCATCATAAGTGTTATATCGTCCCTACCACGAGATGTGAAGGAGAGGCATATTGAACATGTCATGCATGTCTGTCCCTATCTTTTTTTGACTATCTGTATGTAAGGGTAATTTATAACCGCGTCTGATCATTGTTGAGTTTACGGGTACATACGATTCCTTTTGGTTACCAAACGTATTATTCCATAAGAAACATTCGACGAAAGTTGTATTTTAGATACATGTAATAAATCAAGTATTAAACATAGCAAATTGGTTCATAAACTCACATTGAACATTGTTTTAACATTGCCAGTGTTAAAGCAGCAGTCAAAACATATGCTAATAAAAACACAACTTTGCAGAATTCGTTTCTGTTGGATATCATGCCAATCAAAATACAAAAAGAACGCTTTGAAATCGGTAAAATAATAACATTTTGGTAACTTTTTATCGTATAGTTATCTGTATGCAATAGCTGGTGATGCCTCTGTAGTAAAGCAGCATATACATTAGCGTTTTCGAGCATTTCGTAACAAGAAACAGTTTTCAGTCGACTAAACATCATTAACGTTCATTAGAATTAATGACAGTTTTAGATGTATTTAATTATATTATATGGAATTCGGCTTTAACATCGAACAGTGTCAGATTTGTTCCGGCTAGACGCAATAACATCAACATACCGTAGCACAGACTTAACATGAAACCTATGAAACATAGCTATGAAGCTGCATACATAATATATACACTGTATTTGCTATTTTTATACATTTATAAAAAGAAAAGTACACACAACAAGACTGATAACACACACTGTTTAATGATATTATACTATTATGGAACTTACCTAATTGAAAAATTATCTGTCAATTTTACAAATAGAAAATTATGGTATTTCACACAGTTTGTGACTTGATCTGCTCCTATTCCGTGCAACTGTCGTGTAGAAAGTAAACCCAACACACTTCCATATTAAAACTAAAACTTATCATTTCTTGTAAGCGACTGCTTGAATGATCACATTATGCACAGGTCGTTCGCCGGAAATCATGTGGTGCTGGGCCGAGTGGGCTCACGGTCGCCACCTGTAACGTAAAAAAAGCAACTACATCACAAAGAACAAACAGTGGTTGTAGTAGGAGTAGTAGTAGTAGTAGTAGTAGAAGTAATAGTAGTAGTAGTAGTAGTAGTAGTAATAGTATAACTAGTGGTAGTAGAAGTAGTAGTAGTAGTAGTAGTAGTAGTAGTAGTAGTAGTAGTAGTAGTAGTAGTATTAATAGTAGTAGTAGTAGTAGTAGTAGTAGTAGTAATAGTAGTAGTAGTAGTAGTAGTAGTAGTAGTAGTAGTAGTAGTAGTAGTAGTAGTAGTAGTAGTAGTTGTATTAATAGTAGTAGTAGTAGTAGTAGTAGTAGTAGTAGTAGTAGTAGTAGTAATAGTAGTAGTAGTAGAAGTAGTAGTAGTAGTAGAAGTAGTAGTAGTAGTAATTGTAGTACTACTAGCGGTAGTAGTTGTAGTAATTGTATTAATAGTAGTAGAAGTAGTACTATGAATGGAAGTATGTTTGAGAATATTTGTTTCATATATGTTTTACACATAAGTCAATAACAACACCTCTTTTCCGATTTATTTTCAACAGTGAAGTATATTAAACTGTCTATACATACTAACTACTCGTCGAAGATCATCCATCTCTTTTGCCAGTTCTTTCTTTATTTTTGCCTGTGAAATAATATCACAATCACATATAATAATGTTGACTACAGTGTGTTTACCTTATTGGAAACCAAACCGCTGCAGGATACATGCACTTTAAGTTGAATTCTTTACCCATTACAGTATTAATTTCTTTGGTGTTGAATGTGTATTTGCATGCAGTTTTATAGCAGACTTACACAATTATTTATCTTACTTGTATATCGATATTTAAAATCAAACTATTTCCTTTGGCTCATTGTTATGGTAGGAAACAACTTACATAATGTCTTCATCATTTGTGCTTAATGTCGTTACGGAAGATTATATATTCTATGGTGTTGATTACAAAAACCGTAGAATGCAATACCGACGAGACCATATCGTACTTTTCAAAACAAACACATTGACAGACATTTCATAATTCCCGACCAACAGTAAAATGATCGGGATATCATTCACCGGGGTCCTCTACTATTTCACCTATTCGTAAGATGAACTAAGTGAATGTACCAGATTCCTGTCTGAAGGAAGGGTGTGATGGTCAACACTACCTGTAGCACTTATGGATTGATCGTCGGAATCCTATAATAATAATAGTACCAGATACTCAGGATTAAGAGAACATACACGATAATAAGCATTAAGTGAACATAGCAGATACTATGGAGTAAATTTACCAGATAATAATAATAATAATAATAATAATAATAATAATAATAATAATAATAATAATAATAGTAATAATAATAACAATAATCATAGTAATAATAATACATGTAATAACAATAGTAGTAGTAGTAGTAGAACATGTAGTCATTGTGCATTTGGTAAAAGTGCAGGTAGAAAGTGTGCATGTAGTAAAAGTGCCAGTACCTTTTCTGTGTCATGACATGTATTACTCTCCGATGTATATGGGCTGTTTTGTTGACTTGTCATATCATTGTTCACAGTCGTAATATTAGGCATTGTTTTGGTTTGTTTATATCTTTCATGTTTATTACTGGTATTCGAAACTCTCGAACTGTTGTTTTGGATATCACTTTCGTTCTTCGATTCAGACTCAATTGGGGTTTTCATTGCTCCTTCACCATCTAAACCTTCCGCATTTGCATCTTCGCTATACATATCAGCATCCGTGTTGTCAACACTATCTTTGTTTTTATAAGGTGAGATGTAATCAACTCTTTCTTCATCCGAGATAAAAACTACCCTTTCTTCATCCGTCGTATGTCTTTGAGTAGTTGGTTTGTCTAGACATGTGTGAGCAAATATCCTCTCTTCATCTGCTTTAGAAGCTTCAGCAGTCGGATCTTCTTTAACTGTGTTAGAAACTACCCTCTCTCCATCCGCCGTTTGAACTTGATCAGTTGGTCTGCCTAGACATGGGCCAGCAACTACACTGTCGTCATCATGGATTTGAGCGGCTTGATCGTCCCCACCTGTATTGGTCAACCTTTCATCTGTTGTAGGAGTTTGAGCAGTGAACAGGTCTGGATTTATACTTGCAACTACATGAAACGTATCTCCATCTGACATATGATGTTGATTACTTATATCGTCGAGCCTTGAGCTAGCAACGACAGGGTCTCTGTCTGTAGCATAACTTCGAGTATTTTCAACGCTAACAATACTTGTATTATTAACCTCAGTTTGATTTAGTAATTCGTCTCTTTCTTCACTTTGAGTGTCTACAAAAATATGCCTTGATTAAATGTATAATTTCAAGTTCATTTGCTATTTGCAGTATTGGCAAACTATAAAATAAGTTATTTTAGTGTATGCGAAATTGTGAAATATTGAAAAATATTAATGAGCTAAATCCTTGTATCACTCACTGTACTAGACTACTTTTTCAATGTAAACGAATATTCCATAGCATAAAATAAAAGAAAATTTGTTTTCGGTGTGAAAATAATAAGATCAAACCGTTAGACTGTATTCGTCATAATCAGATTTTAAAAAGATCATTAAAAATCGAAGGGATTCATTAAACATTGGTATCGTCTTTTCCATTAGATACAAAAAAACGCATTTAACACTTAAAACATTCACACAAGTAAATAGTTTGTTCATTATCTTGGCTTAAACATTTATCGGACTAATTTGAACAGCAGTTATACACTTATATCATGACAAGTATTACGTACCCGATCTATTTCTTTTCAGTTTGCGCTTGCAGAAAATAAACCCGACAACGATGGGTATACATGTAATAGAAACGGCCCCTACTGTTAGCCCTACTATTAAGCCCGTTTGCGTAATCTCTGGCTGCCCTATGTCACTTGGACCATCTGCAATAAATGCAAAAAATGTGAAGGTTAACATCATATAAACTTAGTCATTTACAACGACTGAAGTCGTAAGAAATCAGAAGTAACAACAATTAACCAGAAATTATTCATGGTCATCATCAACATCATCGTCATCAACATCATTATTAACATTATCATAATAAAACAAATCTAAATTAATCAGCCTTTAACTATTTTAACATAATTACCAATTATATAAAATCAATGGTATTATTATGACATCTAATAAAGCCTGCGTATTCACCATTGTCACTCCAACATGACATTGTTGAAACATGGCTCATGTCATGTAAGTATTGTGTATTAACACATTCTAAACTGATATCAGATGAAAAAAAAAAGATGAGACGATCAAGAATGATCAAGCATTGACTCCAGCTGGCAAGAATTCTAAAATGTATCCACAAAAATCAGTCAAAACTGGATATGCAGAATCCTCACTAGATGGCAGTCAACTTCTTGTCCCAATAACAGGTCAGCAACATAACCCACATGTTATGCAAGCGAATGGACCTGACAATCACCTGTACAAGATGGTCCGTTAGAAGTGTGAAATGAAGTACCCCGTTACATTACAAACCAATATATTTTACTGCGATCGCTGTCATGACATTGTTGACATAAACACTCTTTTCATAGCTATACTACTTTTTCAACTGATTTATAGATCTTTACCTTTGCATGGAATACTGAAGTTATCATGATCTCTTTCATTGTATAGCTCTGAGCATGAATATATTCCACACTGATTTTCCGTGAAATTTAGCAGTGTCAGTATACAAGTGTTGTTTATGTGCTTCACATTGTATGTTCCTACAAAGCTCTCGCTCATCAGTTGGGAAAAACCACCTGGACCGAACTGGCATTCTGCTAGCCTGACTGAATCGGTGGACTTTTTGTCTACAAACTTGAAAACTACTCCGTAACCTTCTGTTGTACATTCTATGGCCAGCTTAGCTCCGTAAGTGATATTGATATCTGCTGCTAAAGTGATATTTACACCATGGGCGTAAAGGCAGTTAACTGGAAATAAAAATGTTATCAAAAAATCAAACAATACTCCTTATATATTCTTATAAACCAACCAAACTGTTGACGAATTTACGCTATTTAAAACTTTGTTGTCAACTGACCACTGTAAACATGTACAATATGCAGAATCTGTATCAATGCTAGAGTGCAGGCACATATTTTCATCACCATGACAACTTCAAAAAAACTATTCAAACAGTACTCACTTAGAAAGACTAACGCGCCAGGAACGGCTAATATCTGCGTGTGTATATAGACAGCCATCACGGTTTTCTTATCTGGAGAGTAGAACACGAAATCAAGGCTAATAGTTGAATCGCAATCGCATAAGGTAATGCAGTGTGTGTGTAGCTAAAATTAAACATGCCTTTGGATCTTTGCAAGTTATGTTATGTTAAAGACGATTTGTAATTTTTTTTTCTTCCATATCTTTTCATGTTCACATATTTTGCAGATTATTCAATGCATAATACAATAAAACCATAATACATATGAAAAATACATATACATGACATACCCGTAAATGCATTTTTTGAAAGTATTTTGTTGTTTTTCTTTCAGCAACAAAGTAGTATTGCCCCAGACACCAATAAGATAAGTAGATTATACGCGTGTACATAGGGAAGCAAAATACCACACATGACACAATAATATATACTTTAAGTATGTGTCATTAATGGATATACGTCAATTTATTGAAATGAATAAATGTATACAGGGTTCGAAACCCTTTGTATCGGTATTTAGGAAAACACGTGTATCACTTAAATAGCGTTAAAAATCATTGCTGCTTAAACGTCTTGCTGTCTATATTTGGTTAGTCCAGGGCCCAGTTGCTCAAAACTTAAACTGACAGATAGGCTAACAGCATGTTAACGTTAGATGTAAATAATATTAATATTAGGAGCAACTCGTTTATAAAACATTTTAAAATTATTTCTGCAGAATATTTGTTGTAGAATAAACTCACAGTTTAATAATGTTATGTTTAATTTACATAAATATGTTCATCAAAAATTTAACAGCTGTTAGCTTAATTGGCTGTTAAAGTTTTGAGCAACTCACCCCAGATGTTTTTGTTTTGCATATAAGACATTAAATGGCATTTGTAAACACAGAAGTCTGTGAATACGTTCCTTTAATGTATTGGTATTGACTGAAAAAATATCTTTACAAAAAGATCACACAACACTATTGAATGTTCAGTGGTTTAAACGCATACTGAATGTGCGATAATGGGCCGTTTTGAGGTCAAGCTGTATAGAGATAGTTGAATGTGTCCATGCTTTATGTCTCACGTAGTAGTAATCTGCAATGTTTGTTGCATTGTATGATATATATGTATATGATGCTGGTATTTTGTGAAAAAGATCCGAGGTATTACAATTTGTAGTAATCACACCATTTATAATATACAATAATAAACTTTTTGACAACAATTTATGTATGTGCTTCTAAAACACTGTGTCGTATTAATTCACCAAAACTGTGTTTTTCTCCGTTGCCGAAGCACTCATTTTTTTCAGGATTATTATATGTTTAACAAATGATTACACTATTGATTTTCATTAAGATATAGTTTTTCATGCATTTAGTCATCATTCATTTAAGATTGTTTTATGTAAGTCTACAGGTACCTATTCTATGTCTAGTGAATTGTAAACAAATCGCATATTGCGTATACAATTCATGGACTGACAGGTAAAGAGTTCGCAAATCATGAAAAGTAATTCTGATCTTTCGTGTATTCAAAAGAAATAAAAAAGTAAATTACACGAAATGAAATGAAATGTAAATACTCCTACAACTCCGTCCCTTATAACTTATGAATACTAATACGTGTCTATAGATAGTGGTTAGATGTATTAGTAACATTGCTAGTATTATATGATGTATTTACCTTTTATAAGATTTTCGAATTTAAAGGCAATAATAAACTTACCCGAGAAAATGTAAACCTTGTAATACACGGGCATTTATACATTATAATACGATCTTCTTTTGGTTTCAAATGAAGAATAGAGTTTCCCGATCGATTGGGTATACCATATAAATCGTTAAAAAGATATCATTAGGTATAGTCGAATTAAATTTAATAATAAGTGGGTAAACATTTAAAGGAAATACGAGATTCATGTTTTATTCGCTTTTCATACCCTTCAATCGTCTTTATTTATGTCATATGATCCACTTGTAACAATTTGAGTCTGTTTATATTGATTATCGCAATATTGAGTCGCCTGCGTGCTTAAACTTAATAGCATGTCTGACACGGCATACTCCAACCTCCGCGCAGGGATTTAACTGTGTCCCAGCAAAGCTGGTTTAAATCCCTGCCGGCACGAAGTTCCACGTCACCATAGTAAATAAAATCGTGGTCAAGCACATGATAAAACGTGGACAACGTAAACTCCTTGCCTTGTTATTTTTACTGATGTATTTATTTCTTTTTTATTTTATTTTAACTCTTAATTAATATACCTAGACCAATAATGCAGCATGTATGTGTTATTGTTTTAAAAAAATAACGATAAAATTAAATGTGTGTACAACATAAATCTTAAATCTCCTCATAATCTTCTCCACTGAAAACTTCCAAATCTGTAAGTTTTTGTACTCGTGGTTGCAGTTTTCACTGAGAAGAGTACCAATGGGGAAGTAGCCACCGCAATGAGTTTGAGCATACTCTATTCTGGTACCCGATCTTTACTTACTTCGTGGTAAAGGTCTGGCATCACCCACATTTCCTATTATAACACCGGTTAAATCAAAATGACTGAGGTACGTTACTTTCTACAGGCAATTTTAAACGAGCTTGAAAACTAAGTACTTCTTTACCTGTCGTTGTAATATCGTTCCGCCTTTCATTCAACAGTTATTTTGTCTGTTTATATGCATGCTTGCCATTGCAGTATAAATCGTATTTCGGATATTCGGATTGGTGTTCAGGAACTAATTGTGTGTAAGCAGTTAATGCGTCTTGGTAGTTAATTTGATTTCTAATAATGCTCAAAAAGACCAATCACGTTACTGTATATTAAGTTTGTGTTAAAGTAAAAAGTATTACAGCAAAAGTAAATGTGTATTGCATCCCCATTTTAGAATTATTGCATCTGGAAATACATTAACAATGTAGATCTAGTTAGTAGTAGTTATTGCTAGCAGAAACTACTGTATAATTATTTAGTTTTTGTATTTATTTTCAGGTTGCTGATTCATTTAGAAATTGCTGGATTCAATGTGTGTATATAGCTGGCCAACTGTACTGCCAATTCAAAGGATCCTGAAATTGACTTTTATATATTACAAAAAAAGTTCTTCTGCACATGTATAGTTTTTGATTTATTTATGTATCAGTATTACCAGTATTAATTAACAAATCATATACACCTTAGGTGTTATGATACACAAGGTGGAAAAGTAGGCACGTGTTAACAAGAAAGGAAATTGCAATTAATTTATACAATTAATGAAAATGCCTCGAAACCTATGGATGAAACACTGTACATATAACTCTTATTACAGGGATATGTCTGGGAATATTGACTAAAGCATTTAATGTATAAGACTTATTCCAGCTTATTAGTGATATTATTTGGGCATACATATAATTAACAAATTTTAATTACACTGTTTAAACCTTTATTTCATTTATAGTTTCAAATCAAACAAATACTAACACAGTTAATCCACACATAGATTCTTATGTCTTTTCTAAACCAAAATATATACAAATATATTTATGGTTAATAATGACACAATGCTAATGTACATAAGTGCAATACATGTTCTTCAGTGAAATACAATTGTCAATTAATTGCATACACTATATTTTAATAACTGGACATGTTTACTTTCACAATAAATGTATACATGTGAAGTAGTATTTATAAATATTTGCAAATCAACTATTTCAACTGTTTACAAATAATGGGCACATTCTTAAGTGAAATATCTACATTAAATCTTCACTGAAATAATTTCATACAGCATAGGCGCAGGAAATGCACACCATCGAACAAACTAGGACTACATAATTGAACATATTTAAATTTAATTCCTCAATGTTCTCTAAAGCTACAGATAAAGTAATTAAATTATCATGTTAAACATAGAATCAGTTTACCCTCACCTTTCAAAAGGGCAACACATGCTTGGGGTATGTTGCAAAGTTTGTAAGATGTCCTCATTATTGCTTTGTTTTCTAAACACTGTTAATATTCACATTTTATAAATTACTCATATAAAATTCTTATTGTAAAAAGATGTTTTTTACATTTGACATTTTATAATCTCATGATAAAACCACTAGATACAATAGTAATCACAGAGATGAACAGCGAAATTTCTGTCTATTACCTTTCTTGTCTTGTGAAGTTGGAAGAGAACAGCATCACACATGTTGTGGCTTTTTTCTGTTCTTTCTAACTTCTTATTGTTCTACTGATGCCATGGAGTGGAAACTACACGCTGAAAAAAAAACAGTTTAAATAAATTATTAATATCAATAAATTAATCATTTTATTTTTATTTATTTATGTTTAGCTTGTTTGACCAATTCATTATATTTTAATAAGGATACTGGTCTTTATTAACATAAGATTGAAATATATTATTGTGTGTTAATTAATTATTCAAAATAATATAACAGTGTATTTACAGATCTATAAATAAGCATTACTACTTTTCTGGTGTATTTTATTTAAAAGTAAACAACACGTCCGAATATCCGAAATATATGTATGGACGTTCAGACAGGTTATTCAGTATATTTAATCGATATACATTCAACGAGATTAAAATCTCTAAAAGATCGCGATATACTTAAATGAAGTATAATGTTTAGTTACAATGACAGGCAAAACGAACGCAAACTATTTAGAAAACTATGTTTTATGTTTGACATACCGTTAGTCCGCCATATTTTATTATCCATCAGTAATCGGCCATTGATTGGATGACGTCAGACTAGGCATGCTCCTCGCAGCAGTTACTTCCCCTTGCGGTTAAAGGCACATATTTTGCTTTGAAATAATGCTGTTGGAAAATAATACGATTGAATTTGTATTTAGAATTGAAGTATATTGACAAAGTCATCGTACCCCATGCCTAACCAAGCTGTAAAACAAGTGTTATACATAGTGTATATTTTCTCATACTGTACATTTATTGATGTTCTAAATGATCTTGACATGGACTTTTAGTAGAAAATATCCGATTGCTAGTATATTGGTTTCGTAGCGTACGGACAAATGATTGATGACTTATTTAAAGCTAAATGCTAGGACCACAACACGTAATACACATGTTTGTCGATTTACATTGTGCCGCACGGTGGAACGCTTTTGAAATCTATACACAGATTCTGTGTTAATAAACTGTTCAGGTGGTAGACAATATTTTATTCGGATTACAAAAAAGCTGTTTAGTGTAGTGTTGTATGAAAAAACTGTACAATACAATTGTTTTATTAAAGTGTTTGTTCGTTTGCTAAAAAAATCGAAGATTTGATTTTAAAAGCAAACGCTGCTAACACGTCTAGTGAAATCCTTCTATTAATTTATTATTGCTGCTGCTGCTACTGCTGCTACTACTACTACTACTACTACTACTACAACTACTACTACTGCTGCTGCTGCTGCCGCTCCTTCTCCTCCTGCTCCTCCTCTTCCTCCTAATAATACAACTACTAGTACTACTACTACTACTACTACTACTACTACTACTACTACTACTACTACTACTACTACTACTACTACTACTACTACTACTACTACTACTACTACTGCTGCTGCTACTACTACTACTACTACTACTACTACTAGTACTACTGTTACTACTACTACTAATACTACTACTACTACTACTACTACTACTACTACTACTACTACTACTACTTCTACTACTACTACTACTACCACTACTACTGCTGCTGCTACTACTACTATTACTACTACTACTACTACTAGTACTACTACTTCTACTACTACTACTACTACTACTACTACTACTACTGCTGCTGCTACTACTACTACTACTACTGCTACTACTGCTGCTGCTGCTGCTGCTTCTACTACTACTACTACTACTACTACTACTACTGCTGCTGCTACTACTACTACTACTACTACTACTACTACTGCTGCTGCTGCTGCTTCTACTGCTGCTGCTGCTGCTGCTGCTGATACTACTACTACTACTACTACTACTACTACTACTACTACTACTACTACTACTACTACTACTTCTACTAATACTACTACCACTATCACTACTTCTGCTACTACTACGACTAGTACTACTACTACTACTACTTCAAGTCAAGTCAACGTTTTATTCGCTCATATTCATGAAGCATGAACACATGAGGAAACAGTATGTATATAATACTATACGTTGGAAACGAGGTGATCAGTATACATAGTTTCTGAATTCTAGGATGTGAAACAATATTAGTAAATCACAGATACACGTTAATAAGTATAAATAAGTATAATTACATATATAAACAATGGAGAAACTACACAATCGTAGTAGCAATACTATTAGCACTATTGTTTATTTAATTTCATACGATTTTGAATAATATTGATTCAAGAATATAGGGAACAATAAAGCATCTACACTATTTTGTCATTCCATTAAAATACACAAATAAATGAACTTAAATGCATACTTAGTATGATGTATCATTTCAATCTTATCTACATGAGGTAAGAAGCAAGCCAGTTTACAATGCATTATGCATAATTAATTTCTAGATTGATAATAATTGTGTTGGGAGAGTCACTGTTTTTGTTGAAATGAATAAAAGTGAGTAAAAAAAAATTATTATTGTTATTATTGTTATCATCATTATCATTATTCTTCTTTTTCTGTTTCTTATTTTTAATATTATTACTTTTACCATTATCATCACTATTATTATTATTTGGTTTTCTTGTTTATTCAACATTAACTAATTGCATATCAAAGCAACCCAAGATTAAAGTTTAAGTTATATTAATTTAAATATAAACAACAACCAATTTGAGCTTTAAACATTAAATATGTCAAAACGTTAAAGGTACTGGTACTGTGCGTTTCAATACAATAAGACAATACTCAATTCTCTATTGTAAGAAGTATTCGTATATATATAGATAAAATACCAGTGATATAACATGGTAACTGAATTCCTGCTACAAAAATATAAGATCAATATATGTGTCTATTAATGTAACTATTATTTTGTGCATACAGGATATTACAAGATATTTATAAATAGGTAACTTTTATAAAGCTTTAGTAACGACACGATGTATAGTTTTGTTGTAAAAAGTATTGTCATACTGGTTTAGCATGTTTACATAATGACATACATAATTTTATAATAAATGGCAGAAATGTATAAGGTATAAACAGGATTACAAAACATATGGCTTACATTGAGACAATATTATCGCGAAAACAAAAAGGAATATTGTCGCAAATATATATATATATATATATATATATATATATATATATATATATATATATATATATATATATATATATATATATATATATATATATATATATATATATATATATATATATATATATATATATATATATATATATATATATATATATATATATATATATATATATATATATATATATATATATATATATATATATATATGTGTGAGAAATACCGTCGATATACCTCTTTAATAGGAACTCGGCGTTTTCTAAATCTCATGAAGTAATACATATGTGTAGTACATTTTTGTCGAGTGCACCGTTATACTCTTCCATATCGACATCGCCCCCAAAATACATGTTGGGTTACGGGGGATAGTGCAAGACAAAGGAGACGACCCAGTCCATATGTGACCCTGTGTATTTGTTGTGCCCGATGTGAAGCACATATTACACTGCACATCAGTTTAACGTCAAATGCGAAAGGCAAGTTAGTAAGTTACGGTTTTGGAGGTGGCTCGAACCTGCGATCCTTGGGTTGTGAAGCTAGTGTGTTGCCACAAGACCACTGGTCCCCCTGAAGTAATAACTCGAATTCAATGAAACTTCATATGCAGCATCCCTAGCAATATGGCATGCATATATGTTCTGGTCGTTCGGTCTGATGATTTTCAGGGAATTATCAGCTTTTTTATATTAAAAATTACTATTTAGTAGTTGTAAATGACTTTATGGTAGAAATAATTTTTACACTATTTGCATTGATATTTGACGCTAAGGAATGATCTACGATCGGGTGATAGTCAAACTTTTAAACGGCAACATTCATAGAGAAGTCTTTTTCGTCCACATCCACGTCATTTTCCTCAAAACTAATCTCATTCATGCTGAAAAACATAGTTGACTCGCAGCCGTTACTGAATAAAAGATGTCGTCCTTATGTCCGTTACTTTTCAACATTTGCTTATTTTTGTTTAGAAAATCGGTGATGTAGTCATATTTTGCTTACTGGAATGCATAGACACGGAAATAAGTTCCAATTATGTTATATAAAACAAAAGTGTCGTTTAAATGTAGTAACTTATCTTTTAATATATTTTCTTTAACAAAAAAGCAATCGGTCCATTAGCACGGTAGATCTATTGTTAAATATAAAAAAACAAAAACAAAGGAAAATTCAAATTAAAAAGTTATTAGAACCAAACTTCTCATATCTCCTAACAGTAACGTATATTAAAAGTGTTCAGTTAACAAATGCTTTTCACACCATCCGATTCAGGTGTCTCCTTTGCTTGTTCTAATTCCAATTACAAAACACACAACCTACTGCTAAAACGTCCGACAACCGTGACCGAAGATCGTTTCGTAACCATTTCTCGTGTTGCCGAGATCGAAGATAGTGTTTATGATCATTAAAATGACAGAAAATGCACATTGTTCTTATTTTTTACCCAATAGTAAACACAAGATACCTTGAGTGCAACAGTGCGTAAAAAAAGTAGTTCGGTCAGTCTACAAATAACCGTTCTGTAAACCCTACTTGCTGAATAAACTTAGGTTTACACCAAGGGCTGTTACCAAACCGATTTCGCTGTAAAAGTGTGATAAAATAAAAGTTTCAAGATCATACAATGTTTAAATGAAAGACTTCATTGTGATTTTCACTATAGTAAGGCGACTATTATGAACAAAATAATAAATGAGGCATAGTTTAACCTCTTCAGGAACAAACACATTTATTCGGGATATGTAAACATATATCGCACAAAAATAGTTCAGATTATTGTATGCAGTAGTGGGCACTAATTTGACATGATCTCCTTTTCATAATCTGCTAATGTCTTATGGAAATAATCCCAAAACCTTTCGCTAAAGGTTTTTCAGGTTTTTATAAACTTAAAAATTATCATTAAAAGTATGCCAATAATAATGCAAAACATATCATTTACAAAAAAGTACAAGAGTTTTACCTTAAACATATTTTAATATAAATAATAAACCGGTTTATGTTGTGCTTCATTATCTAATGTAATTAACTGTACTTTATATTTTAAATGTGGTTTACTTCTGCATAAAATTTACATGTACTACCCTGACCATTTAGCTGGTTGTTGTTTATTACCCGTAAAAATTATTTGTCTTAAACAGAAAACTACTTACTTGTAGTATAAATATAAACAATATTTTAACATAACTACGCATTAGTATAATAATATCTATTAATATAATACGCCTAAATATTTGGACACAGGATTACGATGCTCTATTAAAGGGACATGTTCACAGGTTGACGGATTGAAAATGTTCCAACTTTTTGTCACATAATCGAAACAAAGAAGAACAGTGTAAATAAAGGAGCAAATTAGCAATGCGGGCATAGAAATATACTGTAAATGTCGTTTCTTCAATTGGTAATCATCAGTTAAAATTGATAACATAATAAACAGTTTGTTAGCCTAAACGATGGAGTAATTTGAGCGTTTATGTTGTTGTCGTTAAAATTGTTGGCAACATATGGGTCACTTGCATCAAGTTAACAATGCATGGGAAATAATATAAAACGGAATGGCCTAGTGGTTGATGTGTTTGCCTTTTGCTCCGCAGGTCCGAGGCTCGAACCCTGGTGGGAGCAACTTGTTTCTATTTGTTTATCGTTGTATTGTTATTATACTTCAGCTCTTTAGTTCCGATGTTTAAAAATGTCATGTTAAATACATCTCATGACATACTTCAAGGAAATGCACAAATCTGTGAAAAAGTCCCTTTAAAAGTTAAATGGCATATAGCGGGGGATATTGGGGAGTCGGGTGCAAACAAGTTATAAATTAAATGTGATCAATGATCTATCTCAACTAAATCAGAATACATTGAGATCGAAACAAGCACGATGTTTGCATTGGATTGGGTATAGGGTCAACAAAGAAACATGTTTGTAAAATATTTTTGAAACATACTTAATCAAATGAAAATGTCCAACGTTTTCATTATAGCGATGCGGGGCATAAGGTAAATGTTACATGTACCCGAGAAGCGTTTCTGTGAATTTATTAACAATAACTATATTTAAAAATATATACAGGTATTCAGCGTCGATGGTAATTGTGAACAAAAGGATGCGACGCATTACAAAACTGTTGATTGAACTGTTTACATAAATAAATACAACACTGTCACATATGTAACTTTGTTGAATTTCCCTAATAATAAATTTCCATCGCACTACACATTAGATCCGAAAAGCAAACACTACTAACGTTATAAAACAACTTATACCTCTTCTAACATGCCATTGTATATTTTAATTGTATTTTCTTTGTTGTTGTTGTTGTTCTTGTTTTTGTGTTCTAAATTGTCGATGTCTTCCTTATAAACAAATACTGTTGCATTGCGTATAGAAAGTGTGTGCAACAACGAGTGCAGTATCTGGAAAAACGCTATTGGTATTCAATTATAAAGTTACAGTAAAATAACAACTTTGATTTAGCTTACAGAAAAACTAGTTAAATTAGACCGTTGAAGTTAAGCGCTACTTTCAAGTTTAATGCGAGTGGTTTGCACTAAGATAAATTTATATAAGTATATATAATTGCGACTATATACAAAATAATATGTTACTTGAAACTAATTAAGTTTGCTGACTATTATCCATATATTCCCTAGTTGTGATGGGTATTGTCTCTAAGGGCGCACGTACTCATCATCAGTTTCAATACGTTTTCAATAAAAGAGAAGTATATACAACGTTTTACTTCATTTATATCGAGAAAGTACTAACCAATTATAGTAGGAAATTATTAGTTACACTTTCATTTGTTCGAAACGGAACACGGAACATAAACACATTTTTGATTCAATATATGCAGGTATGTAAACACGACTGACACTAGGTATTTTTTGTTTGCAGCTATTCGTGATGATGTTACAGCTGTCGTTTCTGATTATGAAGATATATTAATGAAGGACAATGAAATCCAACATGAACTTAAACTGTCACAACAGCTATTTAGCTATAAACGAGGCAATATCAACTACGACACGAAACCAGTAGCCAGAGAAATTCTAAATTTCACGTACACGGGTAACTTGCAGCTACTTTTCGACAGAGAAATAGCATACGTCAATTACTAACTAAGTAGACAAACTAATACCTACCTTGTACGCCCGATTTCCATGTATCACCCGTGGCACTTTTTATTTGCAATACATGTATGTTTTTTAACCGAAACTGCTATGCTTTATATTTGCTGAAGATGACATTAATGACGAATGTTTAAATTTAATAATTTGGGTTTTCCATGTTTAGCATAACACATCAGTATCGTAATTGTCCGTGTCAAATTTGGAAAACGTAAATCAAAAGCTAAATATTTGCAACGGAAAACCGGCGCGACTTGTACAATTTAATTGAAAGAAGCACAATGGTGTTAAAATTAGTTGGCATTATTGTTTTATCCCTTACTCCATTCAACGTTAATCAACATAATACCCGTTTCAATTGTGAGGAAAATGCATTCCTACGTTGTGATTTAGGTAACACGACACAAAGTGACATTTAAGTGGAATCCCGTCAAATTAATAATACAATTTTAAACTTAACGAATATTAAAGGGGTAAAATTAGTTATTAGTTTTATTAATATGATTGAATATGAAAAGTGAAAAACAAATATGCAGATATATACATCTTATATAGCAAACATGTACATGTATTAATTATATGATACAAGTAAATGAAAAAAACTGTTTACCGTGTAAAACACGGTTTATATTTTGTACAATGTTGTTTTCGTCACATCAAACATGTACAAATTTTAAATATGACGAATGCATAGATTCATTACACTTTTATGTTGTTTATTTCATGTATGCATTATGTATGTATTGACCGATCCGGGCTTTGCCATGAATAGCTTAAACTCCTCCCAAGTTTTTGATGATGGATTAATTTCCATCAATTGAAAATCACAAACATTACCACGTGCTCTGTTGAATTACATTATGCAATTGCTCTGTTTTATGAAAAGGTTTAACCGACAAACACGTGATATCCAACTGCGATAATTGAATAATATTGCTGATTAATTTGCTTATGATTGAACATTTGTGGAATGGTCTATTGTACAATGACATGGAATAGTACTGCCACTTTACACGCTGCAACAGATGACAGTTAACAACGTTTATGTGTTAATGTCAACGAACGATATCGCACCCGAACTCAAAACAAATAGTATATATGTATGCATATTGTAAAATGTAGCATATTGTATACATGCCCCGTTATAAAATCGCCACAGTTCTGCAATTATAAAGAGCATTATTGAAGCAGAATAATTTCAGGTGTGCGCTTGTTGCTATCAGACCATACATTATACCGAAATATGTTACTTTACCGGTACATGTAAATGTTTATGGACGTTAGATACATTTTCGATATATCTGCATTACATTTAAATGGGAATTCCGATTGATTACCAAACTGGTTTTCCACAAAATCATGACATGAGTTAACTTTGGCGCAGGGACTTGTTTCGAGCATTATAGTTCAAATCCAATCCCTGCTATTATAACAAACCACAGACGATGAACGATTAAACGTCTTATAATTGTTATTAATGCTTTGAAGTAGTATTTCTTTTACATGTATACATGTACAATTTGCAATTCGGTTTATTAAAAGTAAAGCTAAACACATACTTCCAGATCAGAAAGTATTATGCAAGGCAGTGATTACAGTTAACTAGGGAAAGTAACAGCTGCGAGAAGGTTCAACATGAGCGGTAAAATGTACGACAGTTTTGACAATCCATTCTTAGACTTACGAATATATAATAGACTTATACCTAATAAAGTGTACCTATTTTCAAATACTCCAGGTTTCTTTGATGCGTTTGTCCTGAATACAGCGTTCTAGAAACAGAAGGCTGAAATTAGCGTTGGTGAATACCAAATACAATTCACACTTAAAGCCTTTTCAGAACAAAACAGTTTCTTCTTACGTTTAAACATTCGTTGGCGAATACGGGCCCTGATAATCGAGTAAAGTCCGTTTAAATGCAAACGAGATTCGTTCTAAAAGTGACAGAACCGATACAAGTAAATATCAAGAGATTTAAACACGGACGGTTTAAACGTGTTTACAAATACGAAATCACGATCACCCGCTATTTTGTGAAAATGATCTGTCGACATAATTTTAACAAAATATAAATGGACTAAAGTTGGTTTAAATACGTACAGTAAATAATAAGAAAATGACGAGTTCTCTTATTTTCAGAAAATGTTATATGTCCTCAGTATGTACAAAATTTGATTTTTTTGAAACTTAACAAAAACTACAGGTCGACGGGTCGACGTGACAAAAACTATTGTAATATAAATGCGTGTATAAAGAAAACCCTTTTATTTTTGGATTAAAATAAAGGTTTAGATTTACCTACATCCCACAAGTAGTTACCGACATTTAACTGGTGTACGTACACATCCAAGTGTCATTTTAGTCGACTTTAAAGTTGGCGAGCTATGTATTCCAAACAGATACCGAAATTCCACATCCATATGTCGCAATTTAATTTCAAGCGATTTTAGACGCAATTAGCACCCAGTTTTATGCGTTACGAAATGGGGGTAAACTCTGTCAAAATTCAAAAATTGAATATAAGAATTATTGAACTTTATGCTGGAGTTGATGATAATAATAAGTTCCAAGTAACGAGTAGATGCCTTATCTAGTGTTGAATTTACAAGACATTTCAACCGAAAAACTTTAATTTGAAATAACTCAAAATACAAAATTGAGTCAAGGGGAATGTTGCACCTGAAACTGATATTGATGGAAATAGTATATTTTAAGTATCAAGCGACATGGTCTGTATAAAGGTGAACCACACCTTATCGAAATTTTCAAGGAATTGATTCTGAAAGTAAAGATAATACACCCACTTCAATTGTTGAACAAGTTAAGCATTTATGTTTGAGCTTATTGCAACCGCTATACTACTGCTACTGCTGCTACTTCTGCTATTACTCCTAATTTAACTTTATTACTACTTCTACTACTACAAAATCAACAACAACAACAATTACTACTACCACCACAACAACAACAACATCAACAACAACAACAACAACTACTACTACTACTACTACTACTACTACTACTATTATTACTACTACTACTACTTCTACCACTACTACAACTACTGCTAATACTACTACTACTTCGTCTCCAACTACTACTACTATTTTCGTCTACTTTTACTTTATTACTCTACTAATACTTCTACTACTACTACTGCTGCTACTACTATTACTACTACTACTACTACTACTCTTTCTTCTAATATTACTACAACAACAACAACAACAAGAACAACTACTACTACTACTACTATTACTACTACTACTACGTCTATTATTACTACTACTACCACTTATATATCTACTACTACTACTACTACTACTACTACTACTACTACTACTACTACTACTACTACTACTACTACTACTACTACTACTGCTACTACATATTCAACTACTACTGCTGCTGCTGCTACTGCCTCTACTGCTGCTACTGCTGCTACTGCTAAAATTACTAATGCTGTTTATACCGCTACTGCCGCTGCAACTGCCACTACTACTACTACAACAACTTCTACTATTACTACTACTACTACTACTACTACTACTACTACTGCTACTGCTATTACTACAGCTAATGCGTCTATGGTTAGCATACCATTTAGGCATTTCTGTTTATCCTTTCCGCCTTAGATAGCTGTTTAGCAATAAATGTAGTGTTTGTTTTACAAATATCAATGCGTACTTCTACGCAAATCAAATTCGTTATACGTGAAATTTCATTTTACTAAGTTTTCTTATAAAACAAATTGCGTCCCGTCATACAAACATGCATGGATTATGCAACAGGAATACTAAGTCACCTGACAAATTGATCTGGTGATCGACTCAGTTAGTTTTCCTTATATGGCCATTGTATATATACTAACAAACCTTAACGCAATCCATTTTATGTTTTTGAGTCAGTCATCAGCATATACTTTGTATGT
The DNA here is from genome assembly GCA_027627225.1 of Congeria kusceri. Lineage (NCBI taxonomy): Eukaryota > Metazoa > Mollusca > Bivalvia > Myida > Dreissenidae > Congeria > Congeria kusceri. Next base: position 44,768 of record JAPFQT010000136.1, read on the forward strand.
CGTCGCTCATCCAATTCTGAATTAAATCTGTACATTGGGTGTAAGTAAAATCATAAAATATACATAAAAGACACAGAAAATATAACCCACTTATAAAAGTAAGCACATAAACATTTTACAGATAACATATATTGTAGATATCCAGGATAAGAAGCACGCATGTGAATACTAGATCCATTTTGTGTACGGAATGCTAAACAGTACGTTAAATGAATGTCGGTTCAAACAAATACATGTACCCATTTATGGCTTAAAATTGCTTTAAACCATAGCACATAAATGGCGTGAAGTTTCATTTTACTAAGTGTCTTAATAAAACAAATTGCCTACCGTCATACAATAACGCATGACTTATGTAACAGGAATACAAAGTCACCTGACATATTGATCTGGTGATCGACTCATGTAGTTTTCAGTATATTGCTATCGTATATATAATAACAAACCTTAACGCAATCCATTGTATGTCTTTGAGTCATCAGCATATAATTAGTATTTCGTCGCTCATCCAATTCTAAATTAAATCTGTAAATTTGGTGTAGTAAAATCATAAAAAATATATATAAGACACAGAAAAATATAACAGACTTATAAAAGTAAGCACATAATCATTTTACAGATTTCATATAGTGTAGATATCGAGAAAAAGAAACACGCATTTTAATACTCAATTTTGATCAGTATGTAAAGTTTTTGTAAAGATTTAATTACTCAAAGAGCTATCAATACGCATTTCGCTTTAGGGTTTTTTCGTTTCAGGATACAACGCTTGAAATAAACAAAACAGGGTATGCGGAATCACGTTTACCGACTAAGCAAATCAAAAATGCATATTTAATACTGTAAGCAACGTGAATGGTGGTACATTATTTTAAAAGCAAGAAATTCATGCATAGTATTGTATAATTATCAAATGGATTTGCATTTACATTTATAAGTTAAGCATTATTTACAATCTCTACATGCGAAAGTACGACTCGCATAAGAGGATGTGGTTTATTATCGTTTCCTTCCTCCATAGCGATGTTATTACATGGTATGTGTTATACAAAAGAAAATAGATCATAAAATGTACACATTTTGTAAAATAAATCCGAACAATTGAGAGAGAAAACGTCAAGCGATTGTATATGCAGTATTTTCTGTGATATACTTTCTCATAGACTTAACTCTAATCGAGCGCGGAAACGAATATATCTATCGTAACGGGTCATCATTCACATATTAATGTATAAAGGCCAGTGTCAGGTTAATATTTGCAAGCTATATTGCCGTAACCAATACTATTTAAACATCAAAAACAGTAGCAACACAAACAACAACTACTACTTCTACAACAACAAAAACAACAACAACAACAACAAACCAACAACAACTTATATTACTACTTCTACTACAACAACCACTACAACTACTACTTCTACTACTAATACTACTTTTACTTATACTGTTGCTGCTATAATTACTACTTCTACACAAAATTCGTAGCTTACCTTATGAACAAAACACAATTTACAACACACTAGTATTACCCTGAAATTCAAAACTGACGTGATCCTTCAATCAGGGAAAATACGTCCGGCTCTCGTAAATCATCCGAGATTTCGACCCCAATAAATGTAAATCATAGCGTTTTTAACATGTATCTGATTACTTAATCACATATGAGGAGTGTCGTGGGAAAATCGGACTTAATGCATGTGCGTAAAAAGACGCCCCGGAGAAGCTTGTGAAGTCCACACAGGCTATTTCCGCTTTTACGCCATTTTCTGTTTCAAGGAAGTATCTGCTAAACAAAAATCCACTGTAGGTGAAAGGTGTCGTCCCCGATTAGCCTTTGCGGTCTGCACAGGCTAAATCGGGAATACACGTTACGCACATGCATTAAGCCCAGTTTTCCCACGACACGCCTCATATAGTTTTGAACTCGTTGTCTATTAGTACTGTATGAACTCACCGACCTGACACTCAGACACTCTTCGATTTGTCAATATAATCGGTTGTTTACGGTACTATACCAATACCACAATTGATCAGATCTTTGTTTTAACGCTAATGTAAGATTCTCGGTGATTATGGTGATTACTTGTCATAGTAGTACACTGTCAGAAAATTGTTGTATGACATGTTCAATATTTCGTTTTTCAGACACTCACATTTAGCTCTGATTTCATTCTTAAAGCAGTTAAACGAAGTGCGTGAAATCAACATTTAATCTGACATGAAACGTTCAAGTTGTTCTGATTCGTGAGTATAATACGATATATAACTGTTAAAACTGTCTACTTATTTTAGATGAAATAAAATAACCGTTTTGTTGTAGAGTTTTCGCTTGGCTAGGTTCACTTGTTGCGCCTTTAAACCGAAAAGAGGTTTATTCTCAAAAACGTATTCAGAAAAAGGCTCTTCCAATTTGTGTAATGTGTGTTAATACATGTAGCAGCAGCAGCAGCAGTAGTAGTATTAGTAGTAGTAGTAGTAGTAGTAGTAGTAGTAGTAGTAGTAGTAGTAGTAGTAGTAGTAGTAGTAGTAGTAGTAGTAGTAGTAGTCGTAGTAGTAGTAGTAGTAGTAGTAGTAGTAGTAGTAGTAGTAGTAGTAGTAGTAGTAGTAGTAGTAGTAGTAGTAGTAGTAGTAGTAGTAGTAGTAGTAGTAGTAGTAGTAGTAGTAGTAGTAGTAGTAGTAGTAGTAGTAGTAGTAGTAGTAGTAGTAGTAGTAATAGAAGTGGTAATAGTAGTAGAAGTATTAGTAGCAGTTGACTTTTTTTGTTAAAAGGCATGAACAAAAAAGTGTTTATTTAGCTGAATGATTGTATATTTATTCACTCGGGGTCATAGAAAATTATATACACATGATGCATAATCATAGTAATAGTATCTGATATTATCCGTCTATTCAAACAAGTAATAATAATAATAATAATAATAATAAAAATACTAATCATAAAAAATAAAATAATAATAACGATAATAATAATAAAAAATCATTGATATTAACAATAAAATAAATTTATAACTAAAATTAACTTGTAAAGAAATACATCAAATAAATTTACAGAACATGCACATTAAACGATGCATTTCTATTTTACTACAAGGTCTTCAAACAGATTTAATCAAAATCAATATCAACGAATCAATTAAGAATATTACATTGTTAATAAAAAAAACATAATACAAGAATGAGGTTGAAATATAACATAATTAAAAAAAAACTACAATCATACCATCATATACTAGTGCTCACATACATGCTATTCCACAAATATACCACATATAGTCATAAAAACATTGTTTATACGCATAAACACATTTCCATATTGCAAAGTGACAGGCATACAGCTTCAATCATGAAAACAAATTTTAATCATGAAAACAAAATCCAGTCATGAAATAGATGCAGTTTCTTTAAACAAGATCGACAATAAGGTATGTCTTTAATTTATTTTCAAAAGTTAAATTATTCGTTTGCCGTATTGAGGGAGGTAGTGAGTTTCACATTCTTATGCTTGAGTATCAAAAGATCGCTTAAGATAATTTGTATTTGGTATACGTATTAGCTTTAGATCTCCCTTTTTACAAGACCGGAGATTATAGTGATCATTTTGTGAAGGTGTTATTATGTCGCATATATATGTTGGTGTTTGATTGTGAAATGCTTTAAAAATTATTACTTATTGGAAATATTGTATCCGTTTTTCAAGTGTAAACCAGTTGAGATATCTGAAAAGTGTTATTCAATTAGTGTTATACTTAATTTATTTAAGATATGCGCTAAGTAACGTTTTTGTATTTTGACTAATATTTTAATTTCAATTTTTACAGCTGAGCTCCAAATAATGCATGCATAGTCATATACAGATGGGATAGAACAGCTTTCGCCTTTCAAGAGTCAAACAAGGTATTATGTTTTGTAAAATGAACATTCATGACGATATTTTGGAACGTAATTTCCCAATGTGTATATTCCAATATTATGCAGATTATAGAAATGTTTAGATTTCGATTACGATTTTCTTGCCTAATACCATGCACGTCATTTTATTATAAGTTGATTAATATCCATGTGTTTTGTTTGGCACCACTGTTGCAAATTCGATCCTTTTGTCTGTTGGTTAGACTGAATAATGTGCAGGCTAGTTCAAGATTTGTGCAGAGTTGTATCATCAGCATACATTTCAGTATTACATGTAAGGTTCAATAACATACATACGAAAAAAGAGGTCCTGAAATAGAGACCTGGAAAACACCAGAGATAACGTTGTTGTGATAAGAGATGTTTTCTTCTAATAATACTACTAGTAAAGCACTACAAATTAATCACGTACACAGTAATATCGAACAAACACGAATTACATGTATAACCAAATCAATGCAGTGGAATCCTTTTCAAGCACAGAGCACACGAATATTTTTGTATTTAAAATATCGATTTAAAGGGGTATCAATATGTTATTTTGAACCAGGCAACTCACACACGAATCCACGATGGCGTCCGTTAAATTACTGTCGTTATTTTTCGTTAGAAACGTCGATCATATACGTATTACGAACATACGCACTGCCACGATTGATTATTGCTAACGAACTGTTCTATTCTTGAAATGGACCGTTTTAATTTACCTATATCCTTCGCCATTTTGTCGATTGTTGAGAAAGATTTTAATTTAGAAATGCCCAGTTCCTTAAGAATTCTTGTTATAGGGGTAACCAAAACAGTGACTGTGCCACTGTTGTCCTTCACCCCACCTTCAACAATTCCTATGCAAATGAGCTTTCCGTTGCTTGCTCTGATGAACACCGGCGATCCAGAATCACCAGGTGCTGCGAATAGCTGACCAGGAGTGTTAACCATAAGTTGGTTATGTATTGTAATAACCGGCGGATCACCCTCATTATTGTGTAAATTAACCTTGGCGACGCAAGGGTCGTCAGTCGATGAAACAATTATGCCTCTAGTATATTCGGTGATGCTCTAACACTTTGGAGTCCGTGAGGGCCGAGTCGCACATCAACAAAGTACCTACCTTCGTTGTATGAGGTATGTCGTTATGAAATTTCATGAGGGTCTCACGAGGGTCTGTTTCATAATTATAATCATTACCCATAATTCATTCGGCAAATGTCACTGGAAACACCTGACCGATTTCGTCAATCTAAGCGAGCCCTTAGTTCACCTGATACTGAATTAGTTACGGACCCCAAGCGCCCCTCATACACCCAGGTAGTGATGGCATCACCATCAACACCAACATCACCAGACGAGGCCTCGCAAATTACAAGCAATATACCTACCATTACCCTGTCCGAGGAAGCCTTGTCGCAAATATCTACCCTCCTTGTGGCCACTTTCAAAACCCAAATTGAAACGTTGGTAGAACAAATAGCGACCAGTGTTTTTACGAAGCTCACAAGTAAATTGGAATCCCTTGAAAAAGCAAATGACAATCTCAATAGGGAAAACACTGAACTTAAGTCAAAAGTCCAAGTACTGGAGAACAAACTAGACGACCAGGAGCAGTACTCGCGGAGGAATTTGGTGCGCATTTCAGGCGTTAAGGAACTAAATGATGAAAACACCGATGACATCGTGTTAAAAATATCGAAAGCTGTCGGCTGTGACATCACCATAAATGACATTGACCGCTCTCATAGAGCAGGAAAGCCTAACCCTCGAAAACCACGCGACATCATAGTCAAATTTGCTACGTACAGAGCGAGACAAAAACTATATAAATCTCGTTCGATTTTGAGAGAAAAAGGGTATCCGAATACATTCATCAATGAAGACCTCACACGCAAGAGAAGCTTCTTTCTCTACAATGCTCGAGAACTTGTGAAAAGAGGTCAGCTGCTTGGTGCATGGTCGTCTGATGGAAGCATTCTTGTAAAGGACCCTGACTCCAAGATCCACAAAATAAACAATGAGCATGACATGGATGCATGGAAGTGAACATTGATTTACGCGGTAACTCTACAGACATAGCATTCGTGTTTTTTTAAAGGTTGTATAGTGTATATATTTACGGAATGCACTTGATGCTTTCACAGATTTTGACTACAGTTACGAGCTGTTGAATTTTTTTTTTTTTTTTTCACTACTAAGTATTGTCAAACGTGTTTATTATTATTTACTACAGAGTTTTTGACAGAATCGTTGTTAAACTGGTTCATACCTGTCGTTGTCCTATTTTCTGTACACTTGTTTCAATAGTTTTCACCGCTCTCGGTGCACGTTTATTACGGTGAACTTATTTTAACTTGCATTTAAATCTTATGTTATTTTGTCACGGTGAGCGTTGCTTACACTGAGATTAGTTTAAATTGCTTGTAAATCTGATGTTATTTTGTCACAATGAGCGTTGTTTACACTGCCTGTTAAGATGATAATTACTGCTTACACTGAGATTAGTTTAAATTGCTTGTAAATCTGATGTTATTTTATCACAATGAGCGTTGTTTACACTGCCTGTTAAGATGATAATTACTGCTATCGTGTTAACCCGTCTCCATTAAATACGTTGCGCCCTGTAACAGGATCAAATACACGGATGTGTTATTTTCTCCAACACACACTAACTTGCCTAAAATATATTGTATTGTTCATGGCATTAGCTAGTAGCAATGTACCGTTTGATCATTATTTTGATTATTTGGTAACGCTACTAGTGTGAATCTTACCCAAGGCAGACAACAACGCCGCATACTTTTTGTCTTGTCATCGATATGGAGTATCATACCCATAAGTGAAAAATAATCTTAACGCCCTGAGCGTCTGTGTTTATATATATATTTTTTTTTTTTTTTTTTTTTTTTTTTTTTAACATCTTTTTAAATTATAAATATAGATACAATAGACTTGTAATTACCATACAATCTTGCCTGCTGTCACTTGTACTCATCTGTTTTCGCCGTACTATATACTTAAAGTGTTGTTTTTTAATGTGCAATGCAATTATTAATACGACCTAAGCTCAGTTACTGTATATATATGTATATGATTTACTTAACTTTTGCATATTGACTCATCATTCAACTTTCTCCTTCTGAATGCCTATATAAGTGGCATTTATATACTGTTATTTATATATGCCTAATTACCTTGTATTGACTCAAAAAGTTCTGTTCCTTAACTTCATTAAAAGAACAATCTTTAATAAGTCGAATTCTAAAAGGCTTTTAATAACTTTGCAAAATTTCCATATTGATTGAATAACATACAAAATAATAAATTAATTTCAAAAATCATAATAGAATAAACTAAACAAATTATAAATAAATTAGCATACATGCAAATAAATAAAATTAGTTAAAATAGTATTGAAATATACTAATATAATTCATTATTGTCCTTAGCTAGTTATTGTGAATTACCATACTGTGATTACAACCACACATTTCTTCTTTTTATTTTCTGAGATTTCAATATGTCTCACTATGCTGTCTGTATCATGATTACTATTATTGTATTATGCATTTATGCACTTTTCTCAGTCCTGTCCAGCACATTTATAGAGAATATGCTTATCCTAACACTTACTCAATTATTTCCACAGCCTAAATGTATTTCTTTATTTGTAACTTTACTACCAAATGGGTAATGACGTTGCGCAATACCGAATGGCTGTTGGAATATTTAACGCTAGATTACGCATTTGCCGTCGCAAATATACAATATGCTTAAATATTGCTCCTGAATTGATGTTTTTATTTGCTATATTTCTAAGACTATCTCAAATATCTTTACACAATCACATGGACGCTGCCCTAGTATGTGCCCTTAGCGTTGTATTTATCAACCTTGTACGTTTTATTTTACTTCTATCCGGTGATGTTGAACTCAATCCAGGTCCGCAAGATCTCGGAGCTTTGGGGCTACTTCATCTCAACATTAGATCAATTCGGCACAAATTGGACTTTATTAAGGACCATTTATTACAATTTGATATAATGTGCTTTACAGAGACACACCTTACGGATGTCGTTATGGATGACCAAATTCAAATTGATGATTTTAATCACTCAATGTTCCGTAAAGATTATACGTCCCATTCAAGCGGCCTACTAGTCTATGTAAATAAATCATTAGTATCAAGGCGAATGTTTGAACTAGAAAATCCGCAAGTACATTCAATATGGTTAGAGATCAAACTTAAAAATTTGGTCACTTTGATATGCTGCTTTTACCGCCCGCCAAACAGTGATGTTTTATTTTGGGATAATCTTGATATCATGATTGATAAAGCGCTAGATACTAACCCTAACATTATTATGTTAGGGGACATAAATGAAGATCAACTGAAAAACAACACACGTCTTTCTCAGACCTTATCCTTGTACAACCTGCGTAACGTCATCACTCAAGCTACACGGGTCACGGACAATACGTCTACGTTAATTGATCCGATTATAATTTCAGACAATCTGACCTGTTTAGACTGTGAAGTAATTAATATCCCGCAATCCATAAGTGATCATCATGCAACGGCTATTCATTTTAAAACTCCCGTTATTAATTGTAAACCAAGTCAAAGACACGTTTGGTTGTACAAATATGCTGACTTTGAGCGCCTTAACAATCTTATTTCCGATACAAACTGGAATTTTATTCGAGAGACCAATGTTCACGAGGCTACCATGTTGTTTACAAAAAAACTTATTGAACTCATGAAACTTTGTATTCCACATAAACTAGTTACAGTTAGGCCTAATGACAAACCGTGGTATGATTCTCAGATAAGAACGTTATCTCGTAAACGGGACAGACTCAAACATATATCTATTAATAACCCTACCGCAAATAACTGGAACAAATACAAGCAAATTCGAAATAAAGTTAGCAATATGATTAAACAAGCTAAAGAACAATTCCATGCAAACCTTGAAACATCTCTTACCGATTTTAACTCATCAAATCCAAAGAAATATTGGAAAACTTTAAAACAACTCATGAAAATGAGTTCTCACTCTGATACCATACCGCCACTACAATCGACTGATTCTGATGGCAATCTAATTATACATATGTCAAATACCCAGAAAGCAAACTGTTTAAACAATTATTTCGTCTCAATATCCTCATTAGATGACTTGACTGGAGTCCTACCCCCATTTATCAATCTTGCCAATGAAACCATGCAAAATGTATCAGTTTCCGAATCAGAAATCATAGATATTATCAAATGTTTATTTACAAACAAAGCTGTAGGCGGAGACCTTGTTAGTCATCTAGTTTTAAAGAAAACTTGTCACTCTATTTCCAAGCCCTTATGTATTTTATTCAACAAATCATTAGATGAATGTACATTTCCCAACTCATGGAAGTCAGCTATAGTGATGCCATTATTTAAAAAGGGTGATCCTAACTTACCATCTAATTACCGGCCAATTTCGCTTTTGAGTTGTGTAGGCAAGCTTATGGAGAGAGTTGTTTACAAACATTTATACAATCATTTAGTTGGTAATAACTTGCTGTATTCTAACCAATCGGGTTTTCTTAAAGGTCATTCAACTGTTTCTCAATTAATTGATATATTTCATCAAATAGCAAAAGGTATTGATGAAAGGAAATTCACATGCATGGTATTCTGTGACATTTCTAAGGCATTTGACCGAGTATGGCACAAGGGTTTACTCTTCAAATTAAAACAAAATGGTTTTAACAGTAATTTACTTAAATGGATCGAAAGTTATTTAAGTAGTCGAAAACAGCAAGTTTTTGTCGGGGATTCTACTTCTCAGGCGCTAGAAATAAACGCTGGTGTTCCTCAAAGCTCTGTCCTTGGTCCTCTATTTTTTCTTGTTTATGTAAACGATATTGTACAAAACCTTCAAAGTATCTCTCGTCTGTTTGCAGATGACACATCCCTTTCATATACTTGTTCAAATTCGACCGAACTTGAAATGGTACTCAACCATGATTTAAGTGTTATTAACACCTGGGCAAAAAGATGGCTTGTAGACTTTAATCCACAAAAAACCGAGGCAATTCTATTCACAACACAATCATCCATTCCCCTCCCACATCTTGTTTTTAATAATGTGCCTGTTCAATTTGTTGAAAATCACAAACATCTTGGTCTCACATTCAGCGCTAATGGTAAATGGCACGATCATGTCTCCAGTTTAGTCAAATCATCATCAAAAGTGCTTGGCATCATGCGCAAACTAAAATACATGATCTCTAGAAAGACGTTGAACCAAATTTATATTTCACATTTAAGACCACTATTAGAGTACGCATGTGTCGTTTGGGATGGTTGTGCAATGTACGAAAAAGAAAGTTTAGAAAAAATTCAGAACGAAGCGGCTAGAATAGTAACCGGGCTTACAAAATCTGTTTCATTGACTAATTTGTATTCTGAAATCAGCTGGCATAGGTTATCAGAACGTCGAAAATATCTTAAACTAACTTATATGTACAAATTACATAATGGTCTATGTCCCAGTTACTTAATGAATTTATTACCAGAAACTGTTTTTCAACAATCTACTAGAAATCTTAGAAATGCAAACGATTATGTTATAGTATCAAGACGCACCGAACTCTATTCGCGATCTTTCATACCGTCGGCTATCGACCTATGGAACAATTTAAATAATGAAATTAAAACGTGTACTTCTCTCTTGCAATTCAAAACCGCTTTAAAACAATTAATGTTAAGAAATCGCGAAACACCAGCATATTACTTCGTTGGTGATAGAAAAACATCAATTATACACGCCAGACTAAGAAATAATTGTAGCAACTTAAAACTACACTTATATAACAACAAATTGGAACCTTCGCCTTTATGTATTTGTGGTGAAGTTGAATCGGTTTACCACTTCTTTTTTACTTGCTCACTATTTACTGCACAACGTACAAGTTTTTTCGCTAAGTTACAATCTATAGAACCATTAAACTGTGATACTATTCTTTTTGGTAATAGTAGTTTTGATCATGATGCAAACTGCAAATTTTTTCTAAATGTCCAACAATTTATTAAGACGACAAAGCGTTTTTCATAATCTTGCAGTAGTTAAAGCTTGACTTGTTATATGCTGGACAGGACTCGTTTTGTTTTGTTTTTTTCCCCCAATTTAGTTTGCCTTTCATGATTATTAATTTCTCGTACAGTTTATTAGATTGCTTTTCTTTTTATTTGCTATTCATATATGTTTATTTTCATATTTGAGCGTACTTGTGACTCGTTCAAAATTACATACATCGCCCGAAACACGTAATTAAATCACACAGGGAAAGACCACATATAATGTTGTTAGAACTTTAGGTCCTACCCTTTTTTCATATGAATGTATCGATAAATAATTTATGTATGTATAAATGTCACTTGTACTTGTACTTCATTATGAAAATAAAATATGTTTAAAAAAATTCGGTGACACAGTCGAATTTATAGCACGGTTCACGCTCTACTTTTGGCTCAAATGCCCTGCCAGATTCAAATTCGAGATCTAAAACAGCAACATATTATGATTACACATACATAATCAATTCACTTGTTTCAACCACACAGAAAAACGTTCAATGATATTAGAAATGCTATTGAAACAATACATCAATGTTTTTGTTGAAGAAACATACGGCAGATAAAAATTGTTAGTGACAAACAAAGTAAATACAATAACAAAAAAGGTCCTTCGATATATAATAATATACATTTAAATCGTACTTATACATAATGAAAGGTTTACCATTCTGTGTTGTTCTGCCGATAGGGAATTTTCCATTTATAGGCTTTCTATGAGTTAGTTGTACAAGTGCAATGTCCAGTCCGGCTTCGGAATCATTGCCTTCTTTGCAAATAACTTTCTTCAGAGTTCCGATGGCATTCGGTGGTTCAGGTTGGTATACTTTAGTATCGTTTGGAAAATTTAAAGTTCCTCCTATATTTCTACATCTGTTCATCTCTAGAGGAGACAACACAACATGTCCAGACGTTATTCCCCAAATACCGTATTCATCATGTTCAAAAAATACACCAAGGCTACCCGTCTGATCAATGTGACGTTTAATTTGACATCCCATGCGGACAGTATCGTGAACATCATCTGCATGACCGTCAAAAGGTATACATATGCCTTCCCGGACGACAACTTGAACTCCATCATACGCTTTTTCAAACGGTTCCTCATCAATTGGAATAAACCCCTTTGCACGAACATACAATGCCATACGAGGTTCGAAGAAGCATTCATTTGAATTATTGGTTTTCAATTTATACTTGCATCCCCGTATAAAGCAAATATATTTATGTCTCATCATTAGATTGTTTGCATTCTTTCTTATAGCATTTCTAAGTGTACCTGTAAACTCCTGTTTCGTTAGAAAATCATCCGTGTTATTTTCTCCTTCTGTGTGATGAAACTCCAGACTTTTTATTTCAATATCATATCGTAATGCTTTAAGTAATGTCTTTGTGTCTTCTGTTTCCTTCTTGACAGTCACGACAAACACAAAACGTCTAGTGCCATCAATCGAGTAATCTGGATAAACATCGACAACATGTTCAACCTTAAGAATCTCGTTACAAATGTTCTGACACACAATGTGAAGTTCGTTCCGTATTTGTTCCCTCTCATAATTGTAAAACAAGTTGGAAATATATTCTGTTGATGGTAAAACATCTTCTAATCTATACAAATTCCGGTTGACGTCTGGAGTCATTTTTTCATCTGAAAATAAAATATATTCTTTAAATGAACCATGATTATCATTTAGCATTTGGAATATAATTTACAAATTGTGTATAATATCCAAACAGTCAGTGGACGGGGCAATATAACCCAAACAGGCGAAGTTTACTGGACACTATATAATCATAAGGTGGAGCTGACGCGACCCTGGATTACCACAAGTTGTAGTTGACGAGACACTGTATCACAAGGTGATGTAGTTGACGGTAGGGATGTCGCGATATACCGATATATTGGTATATTTCAATATTTAATTCTGTGATAAAAAGTTGCGAAATGGATGTCCATAAAGTCATATTGCAATATTTTTGTGGTGTTCTCAACGTTGTGTTCTTACTGGTTAATATATTGATGTGTACATTGTTTAAATAATGCAAACGTGGTTATTGTCAGAAACGAACAGGTGACGGCCAGTTAATAGCTGTGGTGGGATAAGGTTTCACGCAAGGTTCAATAGATTGGACTGGTTACCACTAAGTTTATGTTTCATATACATGTATTCCATGTGTATGCTTAATAAAACATTTAGCCTGCTTCCAGTTACTAGTAAAATGTGTGAAATCATGACATATGTTAAGCGCAAAACATATACAGTAAACTCCACTCACAACGAATTCGCTTATCATGATATATCCCACGCTTATAGAGATATATCGCATATAACGATGTAGTTTCAGTGGTCCCGGTTAGATCCCTATATATTTCAATTAAGGTCGGCTTCATTAAATAATCGATCAGCCTAGAGATAACTGTTTACAACTAGCGTTGGGGATGACTGATCCTATAATTGCCTAGTTAAACTGCTAGGAGAAAAATCGTGAATAAAGTTTGATATCTATTAAAATAAAGTATTATGTTATCCCATTGTCCTTCATGTTCATTTTTGATTTAAGTTTGTTAGAAAAGTTTAAAAAAATGTTAGAACTTAGAAAAATGTTTGTAAATAAGAGTAACAAATTAGATATTGAAACTAAATGCAAGAAGTAAATGGGAGGAAAGGAAAAACAATGATATTGCCGCTGACATCGGAAAAAAACAACTCACTCAGTACTATTATGAAATACAGGAAAAATATTAGGCTTACGAAACAAGCAGCTTTAGTCCGGCTAGAAAACGTATGAGACATGCGAATCATAGTGACATTGAGCAGGTATTGTCTGTACTGTCCATTGAAAATTGCAAATAATTTGTTGTTTCAAAAAACATTGACAATCGTGATGAACTTTCTTAACACATTGATGCTCTTGCAAAAATTGGACACCGATTCCAATAAATAAAAAAAAAGACCGACTTTTAAAAATAGACAGTATTTAAGCATCGTCACGCACATTCAAAATTATTCTTCACGTCGTCACAATTGTCAAAACGAATTATTTCCAAAAAAAATGTAAAAAAGATTAATAAAGCATAAAATAAAAAGAAAATGTGTTTGTTTACGGTGTAATAACGCGTGATTTCATCATATTTTCACTTGCGATTATTAATTTTCTCCATTTCCGTTTATGATATCACGCGTAATCACACCGAAAACAAACACATATCCTCTATTTATTAATTAACTGTCTGATGTTAGAGGGAAATTTAGGAGAAAAAGAAACTCAACACATAAAAATAGACGTTAATTTGAGCAAAACGTCGGCTAATACGGACACAACTCGGCTCTACTGGATTCTAAGTATTCTTATCTGTTGAAAACTATATGAGATTCTGAAATGAGGGCTTTTCTTTGGTTGTTGAAACTCGTCACTATACGAGCGAAGTCATTTGAAGATAAACCATGTCCGCCATTTTTATCAAACATTTCAAAATGACAACCAATTCAAATGTACTTATTCATATAATTTACCAATGTCTGACCGTTCCGCGGTAATTGTTATAGTGGTATTTAACACATTATCATAGTGCAATTTTACGGCAAACAAATGTTTACGCGCACTCAGGCGATCTCTTCTGTCAGCGTTTTTGCAAAATGGAAGTTTTACATAGGTAATAACATATTCTAAGGTGGTGGTGGTGATACACTTATTATTCAAATGAAATTGTCAACCTTTTCAACAAACCATGGTTCGGGTCAATATATATTCATAATGTGTATTCATTTCCTTGCAGCCTTAGTTAATGTCCTAACTGATTATTGCAGCTGTGCGAAAAAAGGACAGATTTAACTGTGAACCAGACACTATTTCTAGAATTCACAAAAGCCTCGATATGTACCTATGAGAAAAGAATGTCACCTTCAGCATCAAGAGAAAAACTGCATTTGCTGTTACGAAAAAAGCTTAAAGGTAGACAATATAATTGTTCCATTATGAATATCATGTTTGCCTTTTAAGTATAATACAGGTCTACATAGGTATTAAGAATACAATTCACGCATTTTGAATATATGTAGACGTTACTGTCGTAAAACTGGATAGTGAATTCACAATATAGTCTATATTAGCATTGTCAAAACTACGAAACTGAATTTTATGGCTGTCAAGTAGACATTTCCAATGTACCTTATTTACTGTAAAAACATGATTAATTATGATAGTAATCGATAGATGCTGATATATTTTTTAGGGTTTTACTGTCTTATGAAACAAACTGCATATAATGTCATTATGAGTTATTATTAGAAATTCAATACATTTCCATTCTTTGCAGACAATAGACAAAGGCAGAAAGATCACCGAGCTAAAGCATTGACTCCTGTAGATATTGCGCAGCTGAAAGAAAGGACCTTTTTGGAAGTGGTAAAGTTATTACGAAACGGTGCCAATGTCTTTTTAATTATATATTAGCTATACACCGTTTCAATTTATCGCATACATGTACAGTACCAGACATCTTTTGAAATCACATCCGGAAAGGGTCACATTTCGTACTGTTCATTGACGCGATGAATTGAAACAGTATAATTGTATAAGTATTGCCCAGACAGAGTTACTTTCGAGAACCTGCTTTTCTATGTTCAAACACAGTCTTTGGTGGCCTATTCATAATGACTTGTTATATTGTTCCTTTATTTTGCACATTGATGACATGATTTATCTTTTTTTTTAAATACCATCATTTTAACCGTTTGTGCTATAGAGTTACCTGCATTTATTTAAATATGGTTACCTAACACATTATTATTTATTTTATCATGAAAACTTGCCAATCATATTTGTAGTACCACTGATTAATATTACAAAACTATGTTGTAATTTTGCAGAAAGACGCACACAAACTAGATATGGGGCTATATAAACGTACTTCAGATTGGTAAATCTACGCGTATTTGAAGTTTCTGGGAAAATGCTTTGTCCTGTGATAATTTATAATGAATATCGTTGTCATCGACCAGCAGATATGATAACTGCAGAGAGTCGCTCCTATCTCTAGAACATCAAAACCCCAAATTTCACATATGGCACTCACACCAAGCTGTTCGAAAGGACACACTGGGAAACTTTATGAAGAAATAGCTAATAAAGGGGACCTTCAAGACAGGAAGCGCAATCACTCACTCGAAAAGCATGTGCAACATCTCTAGTCCAGGCTGAAAGGCCTCCGACAAAAATTTTAGCCCTCGCATGATGGAGAAACATTTCAACTGTAAGTGAATACAGTGCGCCTTCAGTTGAGCAACAAGCTGAATGCTCTAGCTTCATTGACAAATTATGTTCTAGCGAAAGAAAGTTGTACACTGTGAACTTATGGCAGTAGGTCCCTGCACCCAATTTGCAACAAGCACTTAAAATTATAATTTTAACGAATGCCAGTACAGGATGAATCCTTATGCAGTCATGTGAAGGTCTGCCATCTCCGGGATGCACAGTGAACATACATATTTACTTTAGAAAAAAGGAAAAGGTTGGGTCATTGATATTGTGTTAATTATTGACAGGCTGTAGAAACCAATGATTGTATTTGTTTTCAAATGCATTTGATTCATGTGCATATATTGTGATTCATTATACACTTCTCACACTTTCTATATCTTGTTTTTGTTTTCGGCGTAGCTGCCTAAGATCACCTTTGACCTAGATTTCTTGTTAATGTGTACCTATTGTGAAAGATAGATATTTGACCCGATAAGTTAAATCAATAAAAAAAAAAACAACTAAATACCACTATTCTATTGGGTAAATGTTCTTGCCCGGGAAATTTTAGGGTATGCAAACTTACAACAATGTTTTAATATCTACCAATAATTGTTGCATACTTTTTGGGATAAAAATTTAAAGACTTGATGACATAAGCGGTTATAATAATGTTAAATCAAAACCCCGCTTTATGACCACCTCGATTTTACGACCACCCCTCTAAAGCGGACACCCGATTGTTTTCCTACATATTTCAATTGTATTACAACCACCAATCCCAGACCGGAAAAACCAAATAATGTTCAAATTAACCCGTTATTGCGACCAGTGTCATTTGGTCGTTGAGACTTAACATCATCAATTAACAACATATGTCGTGTAGATAACAAACCGCTAATGCGGTATGCGGTAAAAGGAGAGTGTGAACAACAATGGTACAGCTATTTTGATAAGGGATTAACAGATCAACGTTGTATCATATTACGTTAATTGACACTAGCTGACAGTCAGTGGGTAACACTGATGAATGATGAACCTTAAATGGGCTTAGTTGATCAAGTCTTAATGAATTTCCGACTAAATGTAAAGTTCATATTCATGACGATAAGGTACATAATATGTAGTCAATACGATTCATTTATTGAAAACAAATCTGAATGTTCGTTATCAATTTATTACTCATTATTTTCATTAAAACTTTAAATTACACAGACGTATGCATGTACTGACCCGGTTACCTGCCGTACCTCAATAATAAGACCACCTTGCTAATAAGAATACTTTTATTAAAACCCCCAAATGGTCGTATTAACGGGCATTTTCTGTATTATCATAGCCTCGATATGCACACTAAATCTGTGGCTAATTATGAATCTGTTGTATCAGTGTATGCCATGAACATGGTGTTAAATTAATTCACATAATGAAATAACTATTTTGTGTAGCCTAAATAAATAGCACGCTATAACTCAATTTACAATGTTCCCATTCAAGTTGAGTTCAACACACTCCAGAAAAAGTAGGAATCGTTATACAAATAGCGGCCGTCACATATCCGTGTCAATTAGCGTAAAAAAAATCATAAACCCAAAAATTTCAATCTATGGGGGGAAATGTTATTTATAATCCTCTCGTACAGGTTAATTTTACTTAGAATTGCGTTTGCATTTTATAAGTATTATTTATATTTGCACCTTTCTATCGACTTCTCCCGTAGATGTTGTTTATTCTATATAAAGATGATACATCTTTTTATAAATAAAATGTGGGGAAAGAAGTATCGGATTACGTCGAAATGTTATCCATTTTATTTTTACTTTATTTGCGTAGCACGAATTCATTATTTGCAATACTAGCTGTACACATAAAAACTTGATACATCATATTCCTACCGAATGTTATTTTTTAAACACCATACTCTAATGCATTGAAAGTTTGTTTTATCAATTATTAAGTTATCATTATGTCAAATGAGCTGAATGTTTCCTGAAGATTGCCTTTCATTGGGATACAGAGTATTATTGCTTGTTTAACATCCAGCTGTTTATGTATTAGACATGTATTAGATATGTAACATCTAAGATGAAGGAATGGTACAGTACTTTAAGAATAAGTATATACACACATCTAATATATAATAATGTTAATTCATTTCCGCAAATATTTTCTTACATTGTTACTGTGTAAAATATTCCTGACAAATTCATGTAAAAAGTATGTTAATGATTTAGGTTATTCATGTATCGCTGGTTAAAACATAATGCGGTATGATAGGTTCATTCAAGGTACACATATTAATAATGATTGAACTTCTCAATCTCAAATTAGTGTTGGGGTCCAAGAAGTTTTCTTATGTTGTCCGAAATATCTGGGCTCCAAGGAGTCACGTAACCGATCATATTGGTCCTATTGTATTACGTTTATTTTGTTACATCTCAATATTAATTTTTACACCGATTGTCTTTTTAAAGACATTTCTTGTCTGTAGAAAAGTGCAAAATACAAAAAAATAATAATAACTTGCTGTATGCATTCCATTATATTTACATTTAAACAACACAACACATTTTTGACACTTACTACATAGAGGATATCCGTTTTTATCACTCGATAAAAATCATCACCGGTAAAGGAGACAATATTTTCCTCAGTATGATGATCGGAGAGAACACATACATTTAAATATCGTTCAATACAATTTAAAAAAGTAGTCCACCTCAGTGTGTAATATTAGGATTTATATCACTGACATTTGATATATTTCACTACTAAGCATAGACGTTCATAGGTCAGAGTACAGTGAGCTTCGCTTTTTTGAAAAGTGCATACCATTATAATTATACAGCCTACGTGTGCGAAGGGTATACATGTGGATGAAAGCTATATAAAGACACAAGTATTGATTTACTTGATTTACAATCAAACAGAATATTAGATAAATATTAATAAAATACTTATTAACTAAGTAAATGCATGTTAACCAATTGATTGAACCCGGATCCTCGGCGTGAAAGGCGGATGCTCTAACCGCATCGCTTAAGTCATTTGCATTTTGCGCTACTTGTAATTTCGGATACATATTTTGTAAACAACGGGACTCCGGAAGAGAAACTGATTGGCTATTTTGGACCACGTGGTAAATTTACTACAACAACCTAAGAGTTATTTATAGCTGAAAAGCGTCTCGAGACGCGGATTGAAATAATGCGTGGTAATGATTAAACTAGGGAGTTTGGAACTTTCGTTTTTGTGTCAACAATGTTATTTCAATCAGTTATATTTAATAATGTCTTGTTTTACTAGATTTGAAACTTAATTTTCATTGTTTTCATTTTCCCAATTTGTGGCGTAGCAACTTTAACAGCAAATTTCGCACAAATATCTCGGCCAATCTGAATTTCCCTAATTTATAACATTAAACGTATACCACACTGTGGTATTGCTGGGACACTATATTACCACATCGTGCAGTTGACACGACACTATATTACCGCACGAAATTGCGTTAATAAAACACTGTTGTTCTACAAAGGGGAGCTGACGAGACTATATATTACCACAAGGTGGTGCTGACGGGACACTGTTACCACAATGTGAAGTTTACGTGACACTGTATCACAACAAGGTTGAGTTGACGGGTAATAAATTACCACAATGTTAAGTTGACGGGTAATCAATTATCACAAGGTTGGGTTGACCAGCAATACATTATCACAAGGTTGAGTTGACGGGTAATACATTATCACAAGGTTGAGTTGACGGGTAATACATTATCACAAGGTTGAGTTGACTGGTAATAAAGTATCAAAAGGTTGAGTTGACGGGACAATATATTACCACACAGTGAAGTTGACGGAACACATTATTACCAACAGGTACATTGACAGGGAAACCTTGTCACAGAAAGTTGCAGTTGATTACATTAAGTTTCTGACACAGGATCCCCGCAATGTGACAGTGATGGAACTTGAGCTTGTCACAAGGTAGATGTGATAAAACACTAGGTTACCAGAAGGTGGACAATATGATTTCTACAAGATACAATGTGAAGGTAATGTATAATTAGTTTTTACACGATAGAAGTAGTGGAACAATATATTATTACACGGTTTAGCTTATACTGAAGTTTCACTGGATTGAAGTGATGGGCCACTGGATAACTGCACTATTGAGATAATACATCACTACGGAACTAATGGGTGGAGTTAACGGTAAATTTTACTACAAGATGGAATAGATTACTATAAAATTGAGTGTATACTTAAATAAATAAATGGAGTTGATGGAACACTGAATTAACTAAAAATGGAGTTAATGGACAGCCTGATTACGTTATGTCAAAGTTAATTGGATTCGTATTATTCTATATTACTACATCATAGAGTTGGTCGAAGACTGGATTACTATACGCTGGAGCTGATGGACACATAATTAATATAATCATGGTTGTAATTTTCAGAACTGGGATTTGTGTTAGAAGTATATGGTCATAATGTATGTTTCTATAAATTATCCAGCACTGAAGTATCGAATTAATTTATTTGTAAATCAATACATATCATACCAGATTCATAACAAGTTGGCTGTTTACAATATGCTCTTGCCTTTGACTGTCTATCTGAAACGGAAGAAGCTGCTGCATTATTTACATATATAACGGAAATCTTTGTATAATGCATGTGTGTCATTTTTCTAGTACGTCTCCATTATTGTGAGCAGATATTTTCGTCTCCTCTTAATCGAGCTGGCAATTACTTTCTTTGATAAATATAAATCATGGCATCCAAACGTAGATTTTCATTGAAATTATAAACAAGGTTGAAATTCGTATACATTTCAATGTCAAAGTTATAAAATATATTTTCATATATAGACGATTAAACATTACTTTATATATGTTGAAGCAGAAGTCCATAATTACAGTTATAAGTATTACAAAGTGTTATGCGAGATTATGTGACACTCACGGAATTATAACGAAGAGATGGAACACTAAACTGGATTATTACGCGATACTTCTATCTAAACAGAATTATTACTAGATAGTGGTACACTAAGCTTAATTATTACAAGGTGATGTAACATAAAGTGTTTGTGGTGGAAATGATGGAACAATAAACGAAATTGAACACTAAACATCATTATAAGTAGTTGGTGGAATAGAACATTTTACATTATTACTGATCAATCATATATAGTGCATATGCGACTGCTACTTTATGGTGGACATATGCCTGGTACTACAGAGTGGCATCACAACTAGTGCTAGATAGTGCACATCTGACTGGAACTACATAATTCATATGCGACAGATTTTACATAGTGTACAAGTAACAGGTACTACATAATTTGCATGAGACAGGTTTTACATAGTGTACGTGTGACTGGTACTACATAGTGTACATGTAACAGGTACTTAATAGTTTGCATATGACTAATACTAGATTGTGTACATGTGACTGATACTACATTGTGTACGTGTTTACTTGTGGCCTAACTAGTACTACACGAGTAATTGTGACACGTACAACATAGTGTACATATAACTGGTGCTACATAGTGTAAATGTTTTTGATACTACATTGTGTACCAGTGACTTATACAACACAATGCAAATTGGACTGTACAGCAAACTGTATATGAGAATGGTTTTACAGTGTTTACATGTGCCTTGTACTGCAAATTGAGATTGCAACTAGTATACCATATTGTACATGTGATTGGTACTACATAGTTATCATTATTTTTGTCAAGTTGCAATAAACATGTACCATTCTTTAGAACTACTCACGAGTTTGGCGGGTAGCGTCATTCGAGGTTCGCTTAAACATGAGCCACTTGGCACACCGGCACTAGCGGCAGTCAATAACTTGTACACATAGCATATTAATGTTCAGTATATCGATTTGTCGTGTATGCCTTGTTATAAATATTTGAATTTTAGGGTTAATTTGTGTCAAGTTAAATAAAGTATTAAATTGCATAATCGGTTTTGGGATCAACACTGTCAAAGTTAATAAAACTATTTATGATATTTGTTTGAACAAATATATATGCTATTACATCCAACGCCCGTCTTCTTAACACAAGTAAATAAATAAATAAAATAACGCTTCATCTGTAAAGCATTATATTCAAATGAGACAGCAATTTTAAAATGTATGCATTCTAATGAATACACGTGTATAGTGGTTACTGGAATAAGCTTTTTAGTGATTAGCTTTTGATTTTTTTTTAAACATAATTAAGAAAGGCTGATTTTAAATGTAAAGGCAAATTATTTATTTATATTTTAATTCATTTCTTTTGTATCAAAGTCTGGTTATCCTCATAAAATCATTCGTTGTATATAAATTATTCAACGTTTTGATAGATTAAAACTTGTTACTGTTTCTTATATGTTTTTAAATGGTAAACTCCATTTTTAATGTATTTCAAGTACACAAAATATGAACATGCCTAAACTAAGTACATGTACATGTTAGCCTATTTCTGAAGTATTTGCTTCCTTTTGACACTAAGTCAGAAACAAAGGTCAGTCTGTTTCTCTGTACAGACGAGCAGTACACGACTATTGATATGTTTATAAGCGTGACTGTCTTTTTTCACAAACCTTTTTGATTGCCATGATTCCACAATCAAACCTACCTTTACTTGTATCGCTATCTTGACCTACAGATACAAACATTTAATATTATGCATAGGAAACTCAACACCTTAGTTTTAATTATGTCATTGAACACTAAACTATTACAAGGATATGGAATCTATTTTGAAAAAACAACTTTTTTTGAAATTATATTTGTCTGTACCTGGACTAGTTTTAGTACTTTGACAACGTTGAAATAAAAGTTTAACAAAAAAGTTGCTTGTATGTTTTGCACTGCAACTGGCTACTGATTCTATATGTATTGATTTAATGTATTAACCTACCGGATTCATAATCGGTTGACTGCGTGTGATGTCGTTTTGCTTTCGTTTCATGACCTGCAATGAACCATGTAGGTCACAAAAAGTCAATAACATAATTTCCTTTGACGATTCTGATATTGTGTTGCTTCATATATAATATTTCGGGATATTAAAGCGTATTCTAACAACACGAGCATATCTGTAAAGCCTTGGTCACAATGTCACGATTTTGGCTACGATTTCCCACGATTGATCGTGGACGTGTTAATCGTGATGAGTCGAGAGGCACAGTGTCTCGATTGCATCTTCCTACATATGCTGACTGTTGTTGTAGGATGTGACTACGAATATTAACGACAATTGTAGGATTCAGACGCCGATTGTCCACGGTTTCACAAAGATATGTTAAGTTCTGCTACGGTTCTAATACGCTAGCGTCAGGTATACACTACGATAACAGACGAATACGGACTTTTGTTAACGTTTCTCTTAAGATTCTAATACGGGTAAGAAAGAAGTTCCACGATAAATCTACGACCAGCCAATCATGTTCTCGCATGACTACACTTCAGGGCAATTTGGACATCACAACGCCTCCTGCACAATCGTGGTACTTAAGTAGGGAAACGTACTGGGTGGGTAGTATCATCGCGACCAATCGTCCCGTTGTCCTGTTCCATCGTGTCTATATGTAGTTGCCGAAAAAAATCCTACTGATAGAGCAACTGAACCGTATATAAAAAGCATAGAATCCGTATCACATACGTAGCAACACGTATCATACATAGTACAGTCTCATATATATGTGATTTGAAAAAACAGTCATGACTATTCACGAAAGGCCACGAATGCTATACGATGGCTGTAAGAATATGCCAGATTGATATACGATTGCACTAGGATTGTTCTACGTTTTAAAATGATCGTGGCGGCGCTACGATACGCTACGAATGTTTTGAACTGTCGTGGTGCTTCCCGATCGAAAAGGATCACCCAAGATTCTTCAAGATTTACAAAGATGTCGACACGTATGTGTTCACGCTTTACCACGCTCGTGGTAATTGTGGGCAATCGTAACCAAAATCGTGACAGTATGGCCGAGGCTTAACCGTGTAATTTTACAATCCTGATTCAAATAAAACAAACTTTGATTATCGGCGTTCAAACACGACGTAAAATTTTCTATCGCAGGTATTTTATGACATAGATTCCTAATCAACAACACGGCAGCTGTATCATTTTATGAACACGAGCAAGTTATGTATCTCACATTAATCAGTAAATGATGACTGCTTCCTTCATGCTTTCATAATGTTTACGTTCATATATGATGTAAATGCAATGCTTGGGAATAACCACCCGAATAAATGCAATGGACTGCCAGTTCTTTTACTACCTGAATTGGTTCGTTGTCTTAAATAAACATATTTAATATGCCATAATTTCACGTTAAATCTGTTCATTTTACGACCAACGTATGGACTTATGATATCCGGCTATACAACCTTCAAAACAGAGAAGCACCTTAGTGCAATATTACATTTTAACAAACAATGTTTCTTTGATGAAGAACGTTCACTTTAGAAGGCGTGTTTCTTTTTTAGAACGATAGTTCAGTGCGCTCCTATTCCATAGACTATGTAAAAAAAGTCCATAACTTACTATGCCTAGCATTATAATAACTATCTTAGTCTATAGCGTGCGTGCACGTGTTGTAACTGCTAGTAATATAATGCGAATGTGTACAATGAATAATAGTATATCATGGATAAATATGTGAATACCTGTACAAGGTGACAATCAAATTAATGCAATATTGTTTAATTTGCATTAAATAAGTTGATTCTAAAGAGCAGTTCATTAATGCTATAAAACTACCTGAATCATACTCAGAAGACCGTTGTGGACCACGTTTTTCCATCGAATGGTTACCTTAAAAACACAGGCAAGTGATTGATTCAACCAAATCAAACGAGAAACACGCGTTCTACCTGAACTACCATATATACAGATGACATGCTGTTCGTATAGTACTTATTGTTTTGGTGGTTATTGTTCGTCAACCAACACACATATAACAGTATCTACATAGTATAATACTGGTTAAATTAATAAAAAACACGAGAGGAGAGTAGGTGACGGTCGTTGAGTACCTACATATGGAATTAAATTATTTCTAAAACTGGCATACACTTTTAACCCCGATGGGCGTTTACAAAACATATATATTTATCAAGCTATAGAGTAGCATGCACGTACACTGTAGAACACAAAATATAGAAATGCAATGAAAGGTATATACCTGTACTAGTGGACGCGGGCTGTTCTTATCAGGTTGGCCTCCAATCTGAATATCAAAAGAGATACATAATATATATTTTCATATAATATAAAAATAAACAGTTTTATATGATTTTGGTCGAACTTTTTGTTTCGCTTTCCATTGTTCATGGTTATGTATGGTTTTGCTTACGTGTATTTGCTAAATTGTGATTTAATATTATGAAATTCATTAACAATATCAAATCAGTATTACTCTTTTATTACTATTAATGATTATATTATTTTTATTAGCATCGGTCTGTTTCCTGAACTACACGATATACGCTTCTAATTGTATTACAATCTTTATGTCTGTTGGAATTATTTTGCTTATCATTTGTTTATAAATGAATATGATCAAAATGATATAGCTCTACGAGGGGCACTCTTTAAGTCATAAATTACTTCCCTTTGTAATAACTGATTTCCCTTCGGTATGCGTTGCACGCCAATATTTACGCTACATCGAGCAACATTTGCAAATGAAAAATATAAGACGTCTAAAGTAAAGGAACCTTTTCAAACTGCTCCGTACATGGAAACATGACCTAACAAATAATGATATAGTGTATGTATGTTTTCTCATTCACTTTAAAACTGGTGCTATACTTCAATTGTAGTCCAAGCAACTAACTGTTAAAATGTCCTATCCGTAATTTGACCTATGCCTTGACAGTGACCCCAGTCATGGAACTTTACGACTGCCCCTCGTACATATGTCTATACAAAGTGAAATAAATTCCAGAACAAGATTTGCATTCTTACAAAATATTACGATTGTTCATACACTATGCCTCTTCTCTATCGCTTGTGTAGAATTATATTTCATTCGCTCGAAGTACAATATTTTATGCAATTTGTATCAACATTTTAATTCACAAATATTACTTCATAAATGTATAAAGTAAATACCGGTTTATTATAGCTACATGTATACGAGAGCAATATTTTCCATCGGCGATTACCTGATTAAAATGGTATATACAATATAAACAAACATGTATGTGGTGTTGTAATTATTGAACATGTCTGCAGCGTTTCAGTTTAAAACTAGTTAATACAATAATCAAGTGCATGTGTTGGTTTTTGTTATAACAAAGGCATGTCCATGGAAATACAGATTATTGCCGATGACTCTTGTTGAAATGTTTCCTAAACTGAAGCGCATGTGGATATTCGTTATTTCCCTGTGCAGTAGGCTCGTAGTAAACGACATAATACACTTTTCATGCGTATACAATACAAACCTTTTTTATGGGGCTTCGAGATCTCGTTTGAACATACATAATTATTTCAAATCTTTATCTCGTTTCTTTATCGAACTGAAACAGGACAACATAATCACTACATGTTAATTGGCTACATATACATTTCTGCTTGTTTGAAATGAAACACACATGGACACCAGAAAGCCACATTTTAGACAAAACCAGATGAAGATTCTGGTAACAATATTAGACGTCCTCCAAAACGAAATGAGTTACATGTACATTGTTTACGAAGATTATAATTTATAGATAAACAGTCCGCCTGTCGCCCAACGACATTTCTAAAGTAGTGCTTACAATATCATTCTGGCATAGAACACTGAGGCCGTTCTGTTGTGTTACTTTGTTAAGCGTGCGCGTAGGTTTAGAGCTCCGTCAGAGCAGAATTATTTTTTTTTTATAAGAGTTAAAAGCGCTAAAGAACGAGCATCTAGTCACTCTGATCATTAATATTTTCTTTTGTTACAAGCACGATTGTGCGTTTTCTTGCTTTTCCGGATATTGTATTTGCCATTTTAATAGACAAAATATAGTGCCACTATAATTGGTGTTGTTCAACCGATTCTTTACAATAGTTGTCTCCGTTTGTTCCAACATTGCCAGTTTGTTTTTCAACAAAACACATTTTACAAAGTTCGTCGGAGCTTTCCTTTCTTACTGGCATGGTGGCAGTGGTATTAACGGATAAACCACGCATATTCAAGTCTCGAAAGTCAGTATATACGACAATACTACCATACATTTTCGGAAAGGAACTGTTTTCAGCCTGAGGAAAGACCAGACATTTCTTTGACACATAAACCATCTAGTCAATCAGTATTTTAACTCAACGAGCCCCTAAACACTGATAATGAAAGTACCGTATACCATCGTTTGAGTCATGGCTTCAAAACCTACAAAAAGGCTACAAGTACAGTACACTATCCTTGGACACAACTTTTCTTAGTCCAGTGGTTAGATGGAAAATAAAGTTATCACAAACCCTATGCATGCATGGTTTCAACGACAATGGAGAGGACCTTCCACAGACTAATCGCCGCACGGCTGCACAGAAAGCTACTCACCTTCAGTTAATGAAAGACAAATAGCTTTTGCCCTGTGCTATTTTTAGCGTCAGTTTTGTCATTCATTTCAAATATAGTATTCATATTGATAAACAAACAACTATTAGTAAAATAAAATTAGTATGCGCTGAAGATGTTGGTGACAGCGAAACGGGTTCGAATCTGGTCTGAAAACATTTTAGCAAAATGTTATTTTTAATTTCTATTTATGAAGTGATACTTTTTTATAATATATATTCTGTGTTCAAAGCTTTTCTTTGTGCATTTGTTATGTGTGATTGTTTCTGTGTTGTTTTTTTCATTTATCAATTAAATGACAACAATAACAATGACAAATTTAAAAACAATCCCGCCCTTCACTTGCTGTGTCGGTTTCAGAGTTTTATAACTTTTATAAAGTGTTTCACCACCAGGACTCGAACTCATGTAAATTGGTTCAAAACTAACGCGCCGCGCTTTTACCGCCTGAGCCATTTATTAATAGCTATAGTAATGTATTTACATAAATACAAACATTCACTGTACTTTTGCAGTTAGTTATCATTTCATTGCAGTTACGTCCCATTTATATGCTTTACCTATTTCCGGGAAAAATCTAGAACATGGTCTCGTCTCAATGCGCGATAATTAGCTATCGTCTACATTTACATGTATTTTGTAAGTTTATTATGATATTGAAATGTACTTTTCCTATAATATTTAGTAAAAGATTACGTGCCAATATACGTTTCAATATTGCTGAGTTAATGTGGTGATGGATAAACGGCTGAAGATACATAGACTAACCACAAGTTGATTCATACCAATGCCAATATAAAAAATGTTAACATTTTCCTAACTATATTTCCTGCTTTAGAGATTTTGGAGTTATTGAGAACAAACATGAATTCCAGTTATATGTACAATTTAATGCACCAATTGAACATGTATACACATAGTGCTAAATGGCGTGTACTGTCAAATAGCAAATAGTGACATACCATTTGTTTTCCATTTTTATTTTTACATAATATAATATTAACTAATTGGTCATTCCCTTGAAAACAAACATACAGAAGAATTGTTATGCGTTATCTTTATTGCAAACACATTGGTTAGATACCTTGTTTCTGAAAGTTAACATTTTACATGGTAGAACTGTTTGAATTGTTTATGTCCAAACCAAGTCATCGATAAATACGATATATATCTATGAAAATAAAATTAATAAAACGTACGTTCGTATTTAATTTAAAAAACATCGATTTGGATTTTATAACATAGAGTCAATCGTGTCCGCAATACTGGAAATACTATTCGCACAGAATGTTAAATATTTGTCAGAATTTCTAAACCCCTGACTATGGAAGTGTATATACACGCTAGTTATCATAAGGACCAGTTCGGAAAATGTATTGCGAGAGAAATTGAAAGGTTTAAGGGAATAAAACAATCGCTTTCTCTGTTGTCCAAATATTAACAATGTCAAACTCCAGCTATATCAGATGGAGAGAACTTTTATTAGCAGCACATGGTTCTTTACTTAAGGGAAGTAACACATTGAAAATACAATACAGCGCAATTCAAAAACAAGCATTAATCAACAACAATACACTAATATGAATAAAACTGGGATCAGCACCTTGTAACGATCAATGCAAATCATTGGCGGTTTAAACCAGTTCACGGGCGCCCGACCCTCATGCTCGGCACATAATTATTCACAATACATGTAAATTTAAACGATTATAAACCCCGCAGAATCGCAATTCAAATTAAATAATACTATAATAATACAACAAAATGCCAATTCAATTTAATTACAGCTTACTTACTAAATAGTTATATGTAAATCAAAGCAACAAATATAGCAACTTTCTGAGACGAGATGAAATGAAATACCGGTAAAACCTCTAATGCATTTTACTGATTCCATAGTAACGTATACCGGTCACCTAAAAGTGGGTATTCTATATAAAACAATAAATGCCAAATATCAGTACATGTCTTGACAAAGTGCACACTGAAGATGACATTGTAGGGAGAAATACTGTCGCTTAAAGAACGAAGATGAAATGAATGCACAACTTATGATCTCTCAAGATAGCAGTGAACTGTTTTATAAATCTATGTTGCATGTACCTTGGAACATTGGTTTTAAATGGTTAAGGTAGCTATGGTTGATACATTTAAATGGCATCAACTCATTAATTTTATTATTGTATCTGTATATTACAGTGCATGTGCATTCTTTCGTATGTCCATAAAGACAGTATTCTTAGTGTTATGTTTCTATGTTTTCTTTAAACAAAACAGTTTTCTTGGGACGGCCAACATCGTAACTTCTAAGATTGGAAATTATGTATACTTTTTACTTTCTTTAAGCTTCCTATCCCAGAAATATGTTGATGCACTGGTTATAACAAACTAACTATTGCGCGTACAAGAATCTCTGTAGCAATATAACTCTTATTACCAAAAGATATTGTCACAGCAGTCGTCGACAATTTGTATGAATGCAGTCATGATGTATCGATTAAGCAGAAATAAATGCTGCATTTTATTTATTAACTGCTGTTGATATTAACACATTTAAGGCACTTTATCACCGTTTGGAATAATAACAAAATTGTCACATAATCCGGAATAGAAGAAAGATTATGCATACGTGCATAGAAATATAATCTGGAAAAATTTGTCGTTTCTGGATACACATTAATTGAAATGGATACAGTTACAGAGCGCTTGAAATGTTAAATGTGTATGTTTTATCATTATGTCAGTGGTAACTAACATACGTTTTAAAACATTTATTTATTGACACTAGTTATGCAATAAAAGTACCCCATCGTGTATAAAATACAAACTAATAAAAGACAAAAACACCTGAATGGGATAATAATACGCTATTTGTATGGTCTGCAACTGGTTGTTCTCCAATAGTTGGAAGTGTACGATAAATAATATTAATTAAACGTTCGGAGATAATAGCACTCCGAACATTAATGCAATCTATAATTATTTAAGTCATTGCGATTAATGCTGCGCATGAATAGACGTATGAACAGGTAATGTATACAGTATTTTTTAGAAATTCACTACGTATTTGAAATAATTATGCGTTGATTGTTATTTGCATCGATCTCATGTTTTTTCACGGCCACTTGTATGATAAATCTCACGGGGGTAATGTGAGAAACGCAAGACTTGTCTTAATGTTTTCACGGTCTTGCAAATTTCACGCTACACCGGCATATGCAAAAGGTTGAAAGTAATAATTGGTTTTGATGGTTTGGTTTGTGCAGATGCTTTGCATTTGCAGTAAATATAATTCACGCAAGGTTTCATTTTAAATACCAAACTCTGTGAATGCATCCCTTATTTGTATATGTATTTATCGATAAAGTTTATATCTAAACTTAACTGACTCCCTTTTATTAGCTAACTGATTTTGTATCGACGTTTAAACGCAGGCGATATGTAATTAGAAAAAAAATGCGATAACGCACTCGTGGGATGTAAACATGTCTATACTGTGGAGTGCTTAACAAATCAAATTACGTATCGCGTTAAGTACAAGTGAGTTTTGCGGCATTTTATGATGCGCTATAAATTGTGGAGTTATTTACGAATGCCTATACATGCTATAAATTGTTAAACAGATATAACTGCAATCGCACCACTCGAATTCAAAATAATCGCAGTGCTACATTGTTATATATGACATTACATCTATTCATGTAGGCAATATTAATTGTAAGAATGTTACATGTAAGTCTACATTTAGCAATGTTATGTCAAGAAAGTTACATGTAAGTCTACATTTAGCAATGTTATGTCAAGAATGTTACATGTAAGTCTACATTTAGGAATGTTATGTCAAGAATGCTACATGTAAGTCTACATTTAGCTATGTTTTGTCAAGAAAAACGTAATTAATTTTCAAAATGCACAGACAAATTCTAAAATTATCAAAGGATCACTATTTCCTGATAGATACAAATTCGACATTCACGTAAATTAACTAAGCGTCCTTTTTCTGTTGAACGGAAACATATTAAGTAAACGACCTGTAAAGAAAAAGCTCTTAAATATTTCAAATTGTATCCCGATATTTATGTTTACAAATTATTGTAAACAGTAAGTAAACAGTATAGAAAACATAGGTTGATGACTTATCTTTTCAAGATTTTTAATAGACATTTTTAAAGCAAAATAAACTTACCTGAGAAGTATGCCTATGCATGTATATCTTGTACTGCAAGTTTATCTACACGTCTACGTTTCGTTTGCTCACAGTCAAAACAAATTGACAGATACCATGTTCGTCGTGGGTCACTCGGTCCGTGTAGACGTGTAAACGGAGAAAATTTAAAAGTCGTGTTTTAAAAGATATAAAAGAGTAATAAATCAAATTTTGGTGTGCAATCGCATAGTGAAGTGTTCATAAAAGTATGGAAGATACAATTTCCTTGGAAAGTGAAGATAACATGATGTATAACATTGAAACAAACAACAGGTTTCAGGAATGTCAAAATGGCGCCAATAACGGATTTGAAACTGTAAACAAAACAAAGAAGAGAAAATTTAAAAGTGGGTCAAGTGGGTCTATTTCCTCAAATTCATTTGCAAAATTGACAATAGATGATAAACTCACATCTATATTTGAGCAACTGAACAAAAATTATCTAAAAATTAGTGAAATTGAAAATCAGCAGACTAAATGGAACAAAGAAATACAGTGTATCAACAGGAGTTACCTAGAAATGAATGACAGGGTTACACAAATTGAGAGACTCCTCGAAGATCAAAGGGTAAACTCCAAAGTGCTCACATACAAATCAATAGATGCAGAATCTAGAAGCATGAGGAACAACATAGTGATATACGGAATCACTGAGAGACTTAAAGGTAACTGCACGCAACTTGTTTTGAATTTTATTAGCGATGAGCTAGATATTGACACCAATGATATGCATATTGAAAGAGCACATAGAATGGGCCGTTTTGACCCTAAGAGTAGAGATTCTAAAAGACCCATGGTAGTACGTTTTAGGGATTACGTGGATACCGAGACAATTATGGACAATGTATATAAACTGAAAGGGAGCCCATTTGGAATTGATAGGCAGTACCCTAAAGAGATATCAAAAGCACGATCAAGTCTGTATAAATCTAAAGAAGCAAGAAATGCTAGAATGAATAGGCACAAAGTGCAAATTAAATATCCAGCCAGACTCTGTGTTAATGGCAGAACAATTATAGACATGTTTCCCGAATGGTTTCATGTACTAGGCCATGACAGATTAGTAGTGGTAAACACTGACAAAAATGAACATAAAATACCTCAAAACACTGGCAAAGAAGAAAGAGTGTACTCGACAGATACAGTGATAGATGATGAGGTAAGCACGGCTATCAGTGGAAGTGAAAGTGAGAGCGAAATATCTGAAGAATCAAACTGTCCGGAAAATCCACCCGAATTACTATATACCGAGAATGTAAACAAAACGATAACATGCGACATAGAACGAACTGAACTGAAAACAAGTGAAAACATACCTCGGCTGTGCAAGGAACGTAAACTCCAACAGGAACCGACGTACGCAGAAACTGTCTCTATCACAAACACAGATAAAAACACCAAAAAACAGATGATTCCGAACTCCAGAAAGGTAAACACGACAAGCGATGTAAATCCCCCAATCAAAAGTGCCGTTGCAGCGAATTCTAAAAATAGATCTACTGTGAAAGCAAGCGTGGGATCCCATGAAATTGACAGCGCAAAGGCAACGAGGCAGAACACGACTCGAAAATAGGGCAGCAGTGAGGTGTCACGAGAGGTCAAGTTTTGTGTTTTGAACATCCAAGGACTGAAAGGGAAATCCTACAATAAATTAGACACATTTGAAATTCAACAGTTATTTAGTACAAACGATATTTTGTTATTTACTGAAACTTGGGGAAATGATAGTTTGTTATATGATGTCGACAGTTTTAATTATTTTGTTTTAAATAGAAAAAACAAAACATTAGGCGCTAGGAGGGACAGCGGTGGGGTAATAGCATATGTACATGAACGTTTACTTAATTATGTTGAATGTGTGAAATGCATTGATGATGGTATAATGTGGCTTAAATTGAAAGGTAACTTATTTGGTTTACAGAATGAAGTTTTTCTCTGTTTGATATATAATGTTCCTCAAGGTAGTAGTAGAGAAATCTTAAATGATGCAAATATCTTTGATTTATTAACAAATGATATGATTTATTTCGAACAGGAGTATGGTAATGATTGTAACTTTATACTATGCGGGGATTTAAATGCACGGGTGGGGATTAAGCCAGATTATGCAGAATATGAGAATAAACATATTTTAAACATGTTGCCAGATGATTATGTAATGGATGATGTAATTGAGAGAAACAGTCAAGATAAAACAGTAAATGAATATGGTAAAATATTACTAGATTTTTGTATATCGACAGGTTTAAAGATAGTAAATGGCCGCTGTGGTACAGATAAAGGCATTGGTAAATTCACATGTGTAAATTCACAAGGGTGTAGCGTTGTCGATTATGTTTTGTGCAAAGCCGATCTTCTTAAACAGTTTAAAACATTTGACATTTACGACCCTAATATTGTGTCCGATCATTGTGTTATTTCGTTTAGTTTAAGTATGTACACATTGGATAATTCTGTTGATGGCAACAATAAAGGGGATCCTGTTAAATTGTTATACAAATATAAATGAGATAATAGTAAAAAAGATTTGTATATGAATGTATTAAGCTCGGAAGAAAATACTACACATTTTGAATTTCTTTGTGAAAACATTCTTGTGGCAATTTCACATGAGGATTTAGATTTAAATGTTAAAGCTTTTACAGATATATTAGATGGGGTATGTAAGCCAATATTTAAACAAAATTTACATAGTAATTTTTGTTATAAAAATTATAATAAGGATGCTGTATACTTTGACCATGAGTGTAAAAATTTGAAGAATTCTTATTATACTTCTCTTAATTATTACAGAAATAACCCTTGCGATGAAACAAGGAGGGACCTGGTGGCAGCTAGATCAAATTATAAAAAATGCGTTAGAAATAAAAAATGTGACTATGATAAATTACAAACACATAAACTGGAATTAGCCAGAAAAAATAATGCCAAGTTATATTGGAAAATGTTAAAAGGATCGGTTATGTGCAATTCTAGTTCTTTGGCATCAGATGATTTTTTAAATTATTTTAAATCTGTAAATGATCCCGATTCTGTGTTTTTTCAACCAGATGAAGACATTTTATATTTTAATGAGAGATATCTAGGAGGAGAATTAAACATTATGTTTGAAGAATTGAATAATATCATTACCACACATGAAATAAAAAAATGTTGTAAAAAACTAAACAATGGTAAATCGGGTGGGCCAGATAATTTTCTTAACGAATTTTTTAAGTATGGATGTGAGATAGACATGTTCGCGACAGCTCTTTGCACGTTATTTAATACATTTTTTGATATGGGTTACTTTCCAGAAACATGGTCAGAGGGTTATGTGGTCCCATTGCATAAGAAAGGTGATATTAATAATACGAATAACTACAGGGGTATTACTTTACTGAGTACATTAGGCAAATTATTTACGAAAGTTTTAAATGACCGTCTAACGATTTGGGCGGAAAAGTATAATGTTTACATTGAGGCTCAGGCAGGATTTAGACAAAACATGGGCACAATAGATAATATTTTTGTACTGCATAATGTAATAAGTCATTTATTAAATAAGAAAAAGAAACTGTACGTAGCATTTATAGATTTTACAAAAGCATTTGACTACATAGTTAGAGATATTATGTGGTATAAACTGATTAAATTAGGTATTAGAGGGAAAATATTAAACATAATTCGTTCAATGTATAGTATTGCTAAGTCAAGGGTAAAATATGACAATGAGGTTAGCGATAGCTTTACATGCTTGTTAGGGGTACGTCAGGGCGAATCATTGTCTCCTTTTTTATTTGCGATGTATTTGAATGACATTGAGGAATATTTGCTGACAAATAATTATGACGGAATAAATTTAGACACTTTAAAATTATTCATAATGTTATATGCTGACGATATTGTTTTGTTTTCAGAAAGTGAAATTGGTTTACAGAAAGGGTTAGATTTGTTAAAACAATACTGTGATCGATGGAAATTAAAGGTTAATACACAAAAAACTAAAGTCATGGTTTTTAAAAAAGGAGGAAGACTAAGACGAAATTTGAGATTCCTATATGATAACAACGTTTTAGAAATTGTTGATAAATTTACATATTTGGGATTTGTCTTTTCCTCAGGGGGCTCATTTTCCAAAACTTTTGATAGTCTGTGTGAACAATCTTTGAAAGCTATTTTTAAATTAAGACAATATTTGTCGAAATTTTATAACATCACAATACAACACAGGTTAGAAATGTTTGATAAATTAATTTATCCTGTTTTAAGTTATGGCTCCGAAATATGGGGATTACAGAGCAATATAAAGATAGAGCGAATACATTTAAATTATTGCAAAGAATTATTAGGAGTCCGAAGGCAAACACAGAATAATTTTATATATGGAGAACTCGGTAGAACATCTTTATCTGTCAGACATAGCATTAATGTAATTAGATATTGGTTAAAGATAGTAAACACACGTGATATAAAATATGTAAAGCTTGTTTATGATATTATGTCCCTGGAATTAGAAACATACCCCAATAACAGATCTTGGGTCTACATGGTTAAAAGCCTATTAGGTAATTGTGGTTTTAACGATGTGTGGCTGAATCAAGGGGTAGGGGATGTAGACATATTTTTGAAAATTTTTAAAATAAGAGTTACAGATATGTTTATACAAAATTGGAAAACCGAATTGAGTGAATCAACTAGAGCAAAAACATACATATTAATATCCGATTTTAAATTTCAATTCTATTTAAGTGATGTAAATATTCTAAAGTATAGAATGGCA
Source organism: Congeria kusceri (assembly GCA_027627225.1). Classification (NCBI taxonomy): domain Eukaryota; kingdom Metazoa; phylum Mollusca; class Bivalvia; order Myida; family Dreissenidae; genus Congeria; species Congeria kusceri. Next base: position 81,591 of record JAPFQT010000136.1, read on the forward strand.
CTCTCTAGATTAAGAGTCTCTGCACATAGACTTAAAGTTGAAACGGGTAGATGGATAAAACCAATAGCTATTCCTTATGAAGAAAGAAAATGTCCTTTATGCAATGTTTTAGAAGATGAATACCACTTTGTTATGGAATGCACATTATATACTGATGTAAGAAAAGCTTACTTAAAACCATTTTATTACGTAAGACCAAATATGTTAAAGTTTATAGATTTACTGACTTCTCAAAATAGTAATATTGTTAAAAATTTAGCTATGTTTATTTATAAAGCATGGGAAATAAGAAATACTTATAATACATATTACGATTAGGATAGGATTTTTGGTATATATTTATGCATATGTATGTATACAAATACATACCACCTCTTGCTGTATATTGTCTTATCTAAAATACCCAATATTTTAAAATGTACCGATTTAATTTTGATGTTTATCCTTTGAATGACCAGTGACTTTGTTTTATGTATATTGTATTGACATTTCATGTATACTCATGGGCTTATTGCCTACTGTATTATCTAATAAACTAAACTTTTAAAACGTTATTCATAGCATTATCAATCAAGGTTGGCTTAAATTTCCAAAATACAGTTCAGTATACCCAGTATTCTTTTACTTCATTAGCATCTATTTACCTTTTTGGATTATTCAATTATGGGAAACACAGTTTGTACTTCTGGTAGGCAAACATTGTCCAGTTTCTTGTATACCGTCTTCAAAATGGCATCTGCATATCTTGTCATTAAATTAATTTCCCTGTCTGCTTTCCTTAAATTGCTTTATGATGTAAATAGTTCATATAAGATATAAAACATTTAAACTAAGTTCATCAGTTTGTGTGCTTGTGGTCACTTAGTTTGACTGAAAATCACACAAATATAAACAATTAAAATAGAATGGAATACCATTACCATTTAAATGAAGACATTGTTTAATAATGTTCTTAGTTGTTGTTAAAACACCATTACTTTGATGTATTTGAGTTAACAATGATTTTGACATAATGGTTACTGTAAAGAAGCATCCCCACTCAAAAAAAAAAAGATTTATTAGATATTCTGTACGATCCGAAAAGACAATATCCGGAATTGTACAATATTTTAAACACAGGCGAACCGATCCTTATTTTATTATTATGATAAATATACCTGCATCTGTCAACCCATTTTTTTCTCCTTTGGATTTATAGAGAACTAGACCAGACTACGTGTTTGGTTTCCTCCAGTCCTGTGATTACATCCAAAAGCGAAGTAAACCCTTTTAACGATTACCGGTACGCCTATGTAGCACTTTACAGTTGCAGCTAACATTCGAATTGGTAAATCCGATAAGCCAACACAGCACTTCCGGACTACATCAGCACCACCGGACCACCTCATTTCAAGACATTTCAAGAAAACTAACCAAAAGTACAAATTATTGCAAAGGAATGTAATGCGTATGCGAATACATTTATGTGTGTGATCATCGTCAGTCGGCACATACTTCTTAATGGGTTGTAGTAAGAACTCAGACAATTTATTATTTTTATGTTTAACAGGTGTACATGCATGTAGAAGTTAGAGGGTGTGCTCAAAATATTAAAGACGTCCATTTGAGAATGTCACTGTTTTATTTGATTACTATAATATGTAAAGATGATACTAAATGGGATTATTTTTCTTATACATGTATAACACTATGCAAGATTAATCTTACATATTCATGAAAGTCAGTAAACAATAAAAGTAACAAACCAAAATAGACTTACTGAATGCCCCAGTATTTACTACAATCTCCAACACTTATTTTCGTTGTTCATTCATGGTTGAATTCTGTAATGATAACTGCATTTAACAACGTGTTAAAATTGTTCGTTTTGTTGCATTTTGGTTTACATACAAATGTGTTTTTATCGCATGCTTTACCTTGTTTTTCGTGTACATTACGAGTATTTTTTTATTCTAAGCTTTTCAGTGAAATATCGAATATTATTGGTGAAATAACATTTTATATTTTCACTGTTGGAGCATTGAAAATATATTATTATATATTTTCACTGCAGTGAAAATATAACATAAAAAGGACTGTTTATTCCACAAATAGCATTTGATCTACAAATATTGGTTTACAACCCTTGGAACATTTATATACGTGTACAGTATGTACATGCATGTGCTGACATAAAACACAAGATAACATTCAACAAAATTATAATTTTGCGACAACGACTCACTTAATATGGCACTTTTTTCCCACCATACTAACGAGTGACAGTCTTGGAATTATATTTTAAATCATTTTTATGACGTAAGAATACACGAACTTGTGACTTATCTCGCGAAATTTTACTTACTTATTTATTGTCCAAAAGCATTAAATAAGAAGACAATTTGTTGATTTCGGTGTAAGATCGTATTTTATTTCACTCGTGATCATAGAAAATGACTAGTGAAAATATCATTTTCTATGAACACTCGTGAAATAAAATAAGATCTTACACCGAACTCAACACATATCCTCTATATCTTACACATATGTCAGATTACCTTGTTTAGCGTTTTTCATTTGCTACATATTCATTGACGGAACAATTGCATGACGTTATTTTGGTAAAATGATGTCGTCAACATGAAATGACGTCATGTCAGTACACAACTTTGAGGATTTACCAACGTAATGTATTATAATTAGAAGGGTTTTATTTCGTTTAAAAACATGTGATTAAAAAGATCTAACACTCGTTGTCATTTCATACCATATTTTATTAAAATCGTACAGGAAATGTGTTAGTAAGCTCTCCAAAAGCTCGCTTACTTACAAAATTCCTGAACTAGTTTAATAAAATATAGAATGAAATGACAACGAGTGTCAGATCATACATTTATCACGTGAACACACTTGATAAATGCCATATATGTGAAGTTAACATACACTCAACAAATGTTATAACGCACCCAATAGACATTGTTGTATTTTCTTTATTTATTAGGAATTTAGCTGCGCCGTGTTAGACACGAAATGGTGTCTTTTTTTCCTCAATATTTTTGTGTGTATACATGTATGAACACATACATGTATAACTAAAATAATCATAGCTGACATTGCAAGCTGACACTCTTATAAATAAAAAAATAAAGCAATGTCCATTTATTTACATTTGGTGCGTTATAATTTTCGTTAAGTGTGTATATGTATATGGCACATTTCACAACATATACTATGTGTTCAAATACCAGCTTACATTCACTTCATAATTAAAAAGTGGTTTGCTTATCATTTTATCACATCCTCACATCAAATGTGTAGTTTGGACTTTCTATCACTATACATGTTACTAAATGTTCATATTTAATAACCCATATATCCTAGGTATTACATTAACAGCTCCTTTATTATACTATTATTAAGACAAAAAGATTGGTACACTTTTAAAATTAGTTTGAAGAAAAATAAATATACCGCTTTATTGAATATTAAATGGAAACTATACAATTTTAAGTGTAACATTTTCAAAAAATGAAATTTGCAATAAACTTAGACACATGACATTTGTGAATGACAAAACACATGCGAGTCAATAATGCAAAATGATTTTGAGAAAACGCATTGTCGAATGTTCTAAATCAGGATCGACATTTAAAATATAATCTGAGGCGTGTCATGGGAAAACCGGGCGTACAGCATGTGCGTAAAGTGTCGTCCTGGATCAGCCTGTGCTAATCCAGGACGGCACTTTCCGCTGTTATGGTATTTTGTGTTTCAATGAAGTCCTTTCTAAACATAAATCCACTGTAGGCGGAAAATGCCGCCCCAATCCACACAGGCTAATCCGGGACGACACTTTACGCACATGTATTAAGCCCGGTTTTCCCACGACACGTCTTATATATTTCATTTTAGGACACTGTTACAGCGACGTTAGCAAAGGAATACAATTTTTATCGACACATTTAAACATCATTGTGTATGGTGTATGCGATACGTAAAATGGCTTTTTATTAATATGACAATTTGACGTTATGTGTTATAATTCGTCCGCTTTAAGCTATAAGACACGCGGTGAATATTTTAAATATGTATTTAATACTATGTCACATAAATAGAGTGACATGGGCAGCTTTATTTCATAAATACTGTACCTGAACATCATTTGAAACGATCATATTTTTATCCTATCACACAGTGCAAATGTAATTTAGTGTCGTTAACGTAACCATCAAATTCATTACTCTAAATAAACTTTTTTATACCACAGTTTGACAATTGCAAATTAGAACATTGTGTAAATACCTTTGTAATCGCAGTGATATTCTTATTATTCACATGTTTATTGTTCCTGTCACAGATGAAGTGTAGATTCGGCTGATGCTGCATTCGTGCTGGACGTTGGGACATCCTCGGCATCTGCTCTTTCGACACGTGTAACGAAAGAGCAGATGTTCTTATACAAACTATTATTCGATGGGCCCTGCATTCAGGAACATAAACGATGGACGAAAACTTCCTTTTGTACTATTTTATTTCGATGTTTACATTTTTCGATAAACGTTTTTTTTTTTCCGTTCGATCATACTGTAATATCTCCCTAATCGATTAAAGGTTACAATACAATAAAATATAACTATCGGATTCCTTCAGAACATACCCCGTCCCGTTGATGGGTCAATCCATCAATCTTCTTACAAACACATCTTCAATTAACTTTTTAGTTCGTTTTACTTACTATCATCATCATCACTTTTACTTAAATTTTTTATTTAAGTAATATTCAAGTTCATATCACTACAATAATGTAAAGTATTCAGTTGCAACCTATAATATCAAAGTCAAATGAATCCTCTAAATAGAACAATAAGAAACGATTACCAATCAATACTGTCATCAACAGTAAATAAGTAAACTTTCAACTATGAAAACAGCAAATTATACAAAGACAACTTTGAAATCTATGTTTTGAAAGTCACCTCCCTTAGGTTAATGTTTCTAGTATTAAATTGAAAACATTATCTATATTGTTATAGCCAATTTAACATTAGTCATTAACATTTAAAAAGCTGATTCTAGAAATCCATACTTCATAGAGTTGTATTGTACACAAACAATTCACATTGGTTAAATACTTTACATATTTAATTAAACTATGTCATTTTATGTATTTTCCACAGATCTTTAATTTCAACAATCAAAATGTTACTATTATTTATGAAATAATTTGCAAAATTAAACATAACATGAATTACATGAAATATCATTGCCGATGTGCATGTTAATCTTTAATTTGTTCTTGCTACATGAATTATGACAGACACATTAAAAAAAAATACTTGCAATACAAATTAATATAATATCAGTTATGTTTGCAAAAGAAGTAATGAAGTTCTTTATGTATTGCTTAATAAAAAAACACACATTCGCCAGTTCACACACTGAAATTAAGCAATGTTTTTGCTTCATGTTCAACGCGATAAATGTACATACACTTAAATGAATCGATATACAGTCAGTTCTATTTTAATTGCTATTGCCACCAACAGTTCTCTTGTGTTCTTGGGTCTTCGGCCCGAACATGATTTACTTGAGCACCAGCAAATCAATTAAAGGCACTGGGGATTAGTATGCCCCTTAAACAATATGCCTTTTATTTTTACATATGAAACTTAAGACTAATTAATTTGAAAGCATGGGGATTATTATGCCCCTAAACACAGCAGTCATGATATTTACATGTTCTAACTGACTATTTGCCCAATTTATAATTTGCTACGTTCTAAAAAACACAATCTTGTTATCGGCCGTCTCTGCACTTTGCTGCCCACACGAACATTGTGGACTCGTACGTGACCGTCTCGTCCAGGGAATACCTCCAGAACCCTTCCTAGAGGCCAGTGACCACGTGGCGTGTCCGGATCGATCACAAGAACTACATCACCCACCTCGAAGTCACGTTTGGTCTTGAACCACCTTTTCCTCGCACCAAGTGTCGGTAGGAATTCGCCAAGCCAACGGCGCCATACATGTTTTACCAGCTCTTAAACGTACCGTCACCGCTTTCTTGGATCAAAGAGTGTTGTATCGACTGACTGAGGTGCAAATTCACCCCCAAGCTGTCCATGCAGGAAGTGATTTGGAGTTAACACGACATCATCAACTGGATTGGATGACTGATATGCTAATGGTCGACTATTTAACAGACCTTCTGCCCCATTAAAGGCAGTCATCAATTCCTATATCTGCATTTTGGAGAATCCTATTTATTGCTCGTTTTGCAGACTTTATCGTGGACTCATCAACACCGCCAAAATGTGGTGCACTTGGTGGATTGAATACCCATTATATTCCTCGATCTGCGGTTTTCCTCACGAGTCAAAACCTAATAAAAGTTATTTCAGCTCTCTATCAGCACCCACGAAATGTGTCCCAATATCAGAAATCATTTTTTCTTGTAAGCCTCTTTTGTTTGTAAAACGACTAAATGCATTCAAAAATGAATTGCTATCAAGTCCAAAAGCAATTTCAAGATGAAAAGATCTACAAGCAGGGCATGTGAATAAACACAAGTATCGCTTCTCACGACGTTTCCCTCGTCCTTGAATTGTAATATATGGCCCTGCAAAGTCAACTGCTGTATGCGCAAAAGCCCTCAATGACATCTGCAATCTGATATCCGGTAATGTAGCCATAACCCGCGTTGCTTGTTTTTTGTTTCGAAGTTTGCAGAAGCTACATTGCTTTTCCCATTTTCGAATTTCTTCTCGAGCACTTTCAATCCAGTATCTTGACAATAAAGATGCCAGAACTCAATTAGTTCCTCTATGATAATTAAGCTAATGATAGTGTTTCACAATCAGTTTTGTAATCCAATTGTTTCTTGGTAATACTATTGGAAACTTTGCATTATTTGATAGGAACTCTTCATATTTCAGTCCGCTATTATTGCGAATTAATCCATCTTCGTCGATTACAGGATTCAAATGAAAAGTCTACTATTTCTGGGCAGTTATTTTCCTTTTGACAACACTTTGTATTCTTCCTGGAAACTTTTAAACTGTCCTTTTTGTATCAGCACTGCTTCTGCTGCTATGATTTCAATCTTGTGCAACTCACTGTTTCTTCTATATTATTTTTAACTTCTGAGATTATTAATAAATCTGAGTACCCAGCCGAGTAAATGTGTCAACTTCAACCAATTTGAATACCTTTCTGGTTTTAATCTATCTTTTGTGATATCAGTGAAGTTATATGCACAAATTAATTCAACGTTCTCTGCCTTTCTTCTCATGTCTATATTGTCAATTTTAAATTCACATGTTTTGTTCTTCGGCCGAGTATCTGATTCTTCTTTTAAGAATGAAGGTCCTTTCCACCACAGCTCCTTTTTGACCAATTCATCTGCCGCAATTCCACGTGATCCACAATCAGCTGGAATTTCAGAAGTTGGAACAAATCGCCACTGATTTGGCTGATTACTTTCGTGTATTTCTCAAACACGATTTCCCCAAAATGGTTTAAATGTGCGACTTTCTCTATGGATCCACCACAAAACAATTGTACTGTCAGTTCAAAATGTGACCTGCTTCATTTCCACATTCAAAGTTTTTGTTACTGAAATTGCAAGTCTCAGTCCTATGATTGCTGCCATTTGTTCTAAACGGGGAATACTTATCTATTTCAGTGGAGCCACTCTTGATTTTGCACTTACAAAGCAAATGTGTATATTTCCATTATCCATTTCATGTCTTACACATGCAATTGCACAATATGCCATCTCTGACGCATCAACAAATATATGAAGAGATGATGACTTTGTACATTTAAGAAAGTTCAATGATCTTGGCACGACCACATTGTCTAATTCTGGTAAACTTCTCAACCATTCTTCCACTCTTCCTTTCAGTTCACAACTCAATGATTCATCCCAATCTTAACCATCATACCACATCGTCGCATACGAATTTTTTCTTGAATAATGCATGGCGCCACAAAGCCTATTGGATCAAATAGACCAGCTATTAACGTCAATATAGTTCTTTTTGTACAATGCTCTGTTATTTTGTCTGTATTCACTCTGAAAGTGAACACGTCTTGTTTTGCTTGCCACAGCACTCAAAAAGTTTTCTTTCCCAGCATTTCATCTGAATGTATCTTGATTCCTTCCGCTTGGTCCTTCTCTGGGATCTGTTCCAATACTTCTGTTGAGTTTGTCAGCCATTTTCTGGCAAGCTTTCATCCACAATGACGATATCCGCCGATACAGTTATAAGTCTTTTTCTTCATCTTCCACCAATTCTAAACTGTCATCCTTGTATATAGATTTGAGTACGGTTTCTGCAGCCAATGGAAATTAATCACTGAAATGTTTAGCATTTTCTCTAGCTACACACAGCGCAAGAAAGGGAGAAGCATTCACCCCAAATACCACTCTATTAAACTGGTAAGTTTCAACTTCATTGTTTTTATTTTTCCACATGAATCTCAGGTATTGCCTATCAGACTGTTTCACTGCCACTTGCAAGTACATTTCCTGTATATCACATATCAATGCTACCGGAAAATGAAGAAGAAGCCATTTTGTTTTTCCATCCACTTTTTCAGTAACTTTCTTAATGTAACACTTTTCCACGTAGGTTTAAATTGTTTTTCATAGATGGCCCTGATTTCTGGTGCTTTGTTTAATTTGTTTTCAGTATTCAGTAAACGCTTTGATGCCATTAATTCATTACTCTTCAAACTATTTTTGTTTTCATTCTAAGGAAGGTGTACTTCATACATTTTCCAATCGTACTTCATTGACTGTATAGTTTCATTCAGAAAACGTTTTGTCAAGCACTGAGAATTTGTGCTCATTGTTAACAGTTCATTGTGCTTCTATTTCCCAAAATTCTCGTAACATTTCACAAATGTTTTCATTCTGGAGGAAGTATGTGGTGCACACTTCACTTTCTGCCTTCTGTGGTTTACCAACACAAGTCCAACCTAACGTGGTCTCGTATATTGATCGCTAGGACTACTGCTGTTTGTAATACTTGCATCAAGTGTATCACATATATGACCCGTGTCGTTAATCAGTGCCTCAGACATATCATCTTTATCGTTTGGTACTTGAAAGTGGTCCTAGGAATGAGCACAATTCGTATTTGATCCGTCACCTTGAGCTGCTGGTATACCGCTTAAATTAATAAGAATGCACTTATATATACACTACCTACTCCCTATTTCACACATGTTAAAAAATGTTCCTTTTTAAACAATTTTGAATCTTCGAACTAAACCAAATAATACGCAGTTAAAGATATCGTCTACGTAACACAGCATGCATTTGTTTTTCAAAATGAGGTATAATTATTTTCTGGACTAAGTGCGAGGTTCGGTGGCCTTTCTAACCAGTTTGAACCCCAAAGCGTTGTATTGTCCATTCCCAGGTGTTGTATTGGCCATTCCAATGCATCGCATTAGCCATTCCAAGGCGTTGATCCGAGTTTTAATAATCGTTTTTATGTTTGGTGTGGTCTTCTTTTTGTATATTTTGTTGGTTGCATATCTTCAATACATTGCTCTAGGCGATTTTTCTGCATTTGTGTATTTCATTTCAATAAAATGCTTATTTAAGTGTATGCCTTAGCAGGTGCATATTATTTTTGTTGAATATTAGCTATTCTAATAACTAACGATTTTGAATTGATATTTTTACGGATTGTATTAATATTTATACTTTATCCTTTGCGAAAATATGTTGGGATTTTTATACTGATATAACTAGAGGCAAATTATTTGTTATACTATAATTGTTGTAAATGTTGCACGTGTGCTATATAAATTAACATACCAGGAAAACAACCACTGTGTCTCACAAAATATAGCTTCAGACCGCACCTTAATGACTAAATTAGTAAAATTACATTACAAGTTTACAGTCAGAATGTGCAATACAGTGTGAAGAATAATGTGCGAAAATGTATTCTTACAAGCAATATTCATAAAAGTTAAAATGTGTTTAACGTGTTCATAATAATTTTGCATTTACAAAAAATCAATTGGCTTGGGATGACAAATAAGTATATTACGATGCAGAAAGGGTTACTAATTCTCTATCGTCTCGGTATATATTTTTACTATGTCAGTCGTCTTTTCATAATTTCAGTTTAACTGCTATATACTATGGTGTAAATGCCACGATGATCCGCGGCGACCAAGTACAAAAGTACAAAAATAGCGAATGTACAACATATCTAAATATGGAGGCATAACGAAGTATTGGTGAATACCTTCTTTGTTTATTCTTTGTCATAACGTAATACATCGTTCTTGTACACAGGAGCTGACATGTACACGCTGTAGTACTAACAATGAATAATTAGTAATTACTATGTTACGTGAATACTACAGAAACTAAATCGCGAGAAATTAATTCTGGAGCACTTCGCTTAAAAATAAGTAAACTTGTCAAAATATCACATACAATTCATTGATATTATATAGTACTCTTGGAACGTAACCATTTGTGACATATAAATGGACGTTGTAATTTTTCGGTTGGCTTAATGCATTATAAACTTTCACATCCTATATACATGTACTTACATGGACGATTTCATGTTCGTTTGTCCTGCCAACTGATTCAACAACTGCATGTGCACCTTGTGTATCTCTCTACCAGATTGCCGCGTTCTTCACTACATCCCACTTCGACTTCCCCACGTTCCTGTTGTGAAAATAAATCACCGTAAGATTTCCTTAACTTGTAGTGTGCAGAAGAAATATTAGGACTTTCCGAAATATTACAAAGGGAGATGTTCAATATATATATATGCTTAATATATTAGTTGTATTGTTTTTTATCTTAACATGTTCTAAAAATCTATAATGAAAACCTTAGAACCTATGGAAACGTTCTTTTTACGACTTGTATCCGGCTATACATGTAAATGCTAGAATACTCTACATTGTGGTTAAACGATATATACACTACGCATTAATATGTGTAGCAATACATGTATAAACTCGCAAATCGGATTGCTGTATGCCTGTCTCAATTCTGAGAAACCAATTAATATGAATCAAATATACTTTCTGAACATTAAACGCACTATAAATATCTTATATACAATTAATTAATAAATAAATGTTTTAATGAAACTTGTTTTGTTTTATTTCTCATGTAAGGCACACAAGCTATGGCGATCATATTATTCCATACATGAGGAGCAAATGGTTCACGATCTTGTGGGGAAGCACCGGCCTCTGAAACAAAATACGACTATGTATGTTTATTACTTAAGCTCATTAAAATCATCTCCAGTCTGGCGCTACTATATTATCCGCTGACTAGATCTGATGACTTCGCATTTGGGTCACGTTTAGATCAACATGTTGCCTTCCAAATCTTGCGGTATAACTTCATATATAAACTACAATTACTATGCACGAAATTAGCGTAAACTTTTGATGTTTACTCGCCTAAGGTACCATTATATCCATTTTTATATCCCCGTGAAAAGTAACTGTAAATGATTTATTCCCGAGGATCAGCTGAAAATGCATCACTTTTCAAAAACCGTGGCCAAACATTGATGTGCAAAAGGCAATTTCAGAGGGCGCAGCAGGGCTGATGTTTTATCTTTCGGAAGGTCATTTGAATTTGACCAGTTATACGATGTCTTCAGATCCTTACACTGTTAAGATTTGATTTTAATGAGATTGGTTTATTACTATAGTTATTGCAAAGTAACGACAAAATAATACTCACGAGGTTTAATGGCAATGTGTTGCTTAGATTTTAGACACACCGTCTAGCATATACACATTTCGTAAGACATAGTATCCGACACGACAAATTGGCTTAATGTAAGTGACTTCATTTTGCATTGAAATCGTATCATTTGTATGATGCTGTTTCTATGAAATTTATTTAATCTATATGTATATTTGTATAATGTACATTGTTTCTGTTAAGTGTGCCTGGTGTTTACGATCATGGTAATTCTTGCTATGTCTACATGACTGTCAGGCATTTTAATGCTGTCTACACTTTCTACATTTGTATCTATCGGTATATCAATAATAAATATACAATGCAGCGTACGAATGAAAGCAAGCAAGGCGTAAAAAGATCACGAACTAACGTGGGGTCCTACTTGTGGTTCTCCTTTTGAGATATCTCACAAATGCGACAACAAATGTAACTGCCAAAAAGACACACGTTACGGAACCAATTATTATCCCCGTGTTTCCACTGTCAGCTGGAGATCCGTCATATCGGCTGTCACATGTGTAAAACCTTCACATACATAAAGAAATGTGTAATAAATTCAACAAATATACATACCATGCATTAAGGTGATCCAATTATTTGTCATGTTTTAAATATTTAATAAAACTGATGATAAGGAATGTGTGTATTATATGTAAATATGTGTATTTATTTATTGTATGTGCATGATGCTACTACTACTACTACTATTACTATTACTGATACTACTACTATTACTACAACCACTACTACTACTACTACTCTTACTACTCTAACTAATATTAATACTACTAATATTGCAACTGTTGCTTCTTCTACTACTACTAGTACTACTACTACTACTATTACTATTACTGAAACTACTACTATTACTACAACCACTACTACTACTAGTACTCTTACTACTCTAACTAATATTAATACTACTAACATTGCAACTGCTGCTTCTTCTACTACTAATACACTTACTACTCTAACTAATATTAATACTACTAATATTGTAACTGCTGCTTCTTCTACTAATACTACTATTACTACTCTAACTAATATTAATACTACTAATATTGCAACTGCTGCTTCTTCTACTACTACTACTCTTACTACTCAAACTAATATTAATACTACTAATATTGCAGCTGCTGCTTCTTCTACCACTTCTACTATTACTACTCTAACTAATATTAATACTACTAATATTGGAACTGCTGTTTCTTCTACTACTACTACTCTTACTACTCTAACTAATATTAATACTACTAATATTGCAACTGCTGCTTCTTCTACTACAACTACTCTTACTACTCTAACTAATATTAATACTACTAATATTGCAACTGCTGCTTCTTCTACTACTACTACTCTTACTACTCTAACAAATATTAATACTACTAATATTGCAACTGCTGCTTCTTCTACTACTACTACTATTACTACTCTAACTAATATTAATACAACTAATATTGCAACTGCTGCTTCTTCTACTACTACTACTAGTACTACTCTAACTAATATTAATACTACTAATATTGCAACTGCTGCTTCTTCTACTACTACTACTCTTACTACTCTAACTAATATTAATACTACTAATATTGCAACTGCTGCTTCTTCTACTACTACTACTCTTACTGCTCTAACTAATATTAATACTACTAATATTGCAACTGCTGCTTCTTCTATTACTACTAGTACTACTACTCTAATATTAATACTACTAATATTGCAACTGCTGCTTCTTCTACTACTACTACTATTACTACTCTAACTTATATTAATACTACTAATATTGCAACTGCTGCTTCTTCAACTACTACTACTCTTACTACTCTAACTAATATTAATACTACTAATATTGCAACTGCTGCTTCTTCTACTACTACTAGTACTACTACTAGTACTACTACTACTACTACTACTACTACTACTACTACTACTACTACTACTACTACTACTGCTACTACTCTCACTACTATTAATACTACTAATATTGCAACTGCTGCTTCTTCTATTACTACTAGTACTACTACTACTGGTACTTACCGGTGCATGAAATAGTGTAACTAACATTGTATATTTGATTGTACATCTCTAAGAGCATGTATGTTCCACATTGTTTTTCGCTGAGTTGAAGTATAGTTAGCATACAGGTGCGTTTTATTTGTTGTATTTCGTATGCGTCTGTTAAGGTGTCATTCATAAGCTGGGAATAAACACCGAATTCACATTCTGCTACTGGGACAGTTTTGGAAGAATTGTAATATATAAAATCGAACACTATTCCGTTAAGGTCGCTGTGACTTTCTATGGACAGCATCATTCCATCAGTGATATTGTTGTTTGCTTGTACCGCAATACTTAATCGTGACCATTTCCTGAAAATGGTTCGATATAAGTCAGTACGAACGTACCATATATGCGCATAACTATATTAAAAAACCCATTCAAAGATTGGAAAACGACGTTTTCCAAACATTTGTCACATATTTCAAACGAAGTAACATATGAGGAGTGTCGTTTGAAAACCGGACTTAATTCATTTGCAGTCCGTACAGGCTAATCCAGGACGGCACTTTACGCTTTTATGGTATTTTCTGTTTCATGGAAGTCTCTTCTAAACATGAATCCACTGTAGGCGGAAATTGCCATCCTGAATTAGCCTATGCGGACTGCACAGGCTAATTCGGGACGACACTTTCCGAAATGCATTAAGCCCGATTTTCCCACTACTCGCCTCATATATGTATAAAAAGTACCGTAACACTCCCTACGCAGACATATAAAGTAAGTCGGTGATGAATACTCAGATGAATTGGATATAATTACAAATCGTTTGTAATGTATAACGATCAAATAAGAGTAATACTTCTTTCCGTTGACATTTTTGAAAACACGTTTATTTCAGACATGACGTTATAAACCCAAGTAAATGTATACATGTTGTATAACACTGTCTGGCCGTGGTTAGCGCCATGAGCTTTGATCATGAGGTGGTAGGTTCGAACCACGGGAAAGATACGCTTATTTTCTCTTAACAATAATAAAATACGTATAATTTGTAAACGTATAATGATAATCCAAATCATAGCGAGTTTAAGCCGGTTTACAACGCGCTACAAACCTCACGTATGACACTGAATTAATCAATATTCAGGTAAATCTACGAAATACAACTCAGAGCCGTCGAACAAAGTAATGATTACAACAGCCTTTACGTCCTTCAGTTTAAGTTTTAGTTTTACTTAAGGTCAAAACAGAAAATATCGTTTGGTTTGCAAAATATGCAAGTGTATCAATGTTATGTATGGCCCCACAAAGTGGAAGGCATTAAGCATTGTTCTTGTCCGTCAGTCCGTGCGTCCTAACGTCCCGAAATTTTGTGGACTCGTCGTTTCTTTAACTGCTTGGTGAACGTCATTCAAACGTTCACAATTAAAGAACCTTAACGTGTAGGTGATCTTAAAAGAAGGAATTTCGGCTGCGACTAATGCAGAATTACGGCACTTTTTCAGTTTTCCACCGTAGAATATACATTTATAGAAGCAAAAAGTAGTGTGAGCGACACGCCCTTCGTCTGTGTCAAAACATGTGTTGTGGGGTCATCCGTATCTGTGTCTCATCTAGTTTAATTCAACATCAACTGGCTACTGTATGTATAATATAGAAGTATTGTATACTTACATACCGCTTGGAAAGCACATATTTCAGTCAAGAGAATCTTATTTGTAGATAATGTCATCTTTATATGATACGTTAATCTAAGGAATAAATACATAGATAGTATTTAAAAATGTATAATGCAGCATTACACCATTTTAACTAAAATAATTGGTTACATGCACAACGCTATTTCTCTATATTTCATGTTTTCTTTTTATCAAAACATATTATAATTTTGATTTAAAATAAACAAAAAGAAAACAAAATACCAACATAAGATAAACAATTACAGTTTACAAGGTGTACGCACGCAACTCAATTCATAGAGCGTGATTTGATTACGAAGTGGATTGTTTCAGGCATTTTTGTCAATTGAAGAATGCACTTAGTGAATTTAAATGAAACAAACATAAACAATTGCAATACTACGGTGGCATAGATGTGACATGTGCATGTTTTCATTTATGTCGTTCCCACGACATGTTAAGTCGTGGTGGGAACGAAATTTCATCTCGGTGGAACGAGCTCTTATATCGTGGGAACGAGATCTTATCTCGTGAGAACGACATAAATATGTCGTTCCCACGACATATTAAGTCGTGGGAACGTGATATTATCTTATGGGAACGAGATCTTATCCTGTGGGACCAACATAATTATGTCGTTGCCATGCCATATTAAGTCGTGGGAACGAGATCATATCTCATGGGAACGATATATTATCTCGTGGGAACGAGATCTTATCTCCTGGGAACGAGATCTTATCTCCTGGGAACGATATATTATCTCGTGGGAACAAGATCTTATCTCGTTGGAACGACATTATTAGGTCGTGGGAACGAGATATTTTTGTCGAGGGAACGACTTAATGAGCCAATCGAATTCCATGTTGCTCTCGCAGAAGAAAAGCAAATTTTTTATATCTTAATCCAGCATTGGTATACGATATTATGTAAGCCTCTCTTGTATCAGCCATTTTGAAACATGCTTTTAAACAACGTGTATTCTGATTGGTTAATTTTGTCGTTACCACGAGTTAATTATCTCATTCCTGCGACTTAATATGTCGTTCCCACGAAATATTTACGTCGTTCCCACGAGAAAAGATATCATTCCCAAGACTTAATATGTCGTTACCACGAGTTATTTATAAGATCTCGTTCCCATTACTTTATTTGTCGTTCCAACGACTTAATATGTCGTGGGAACGACATAAATAAAAACATGTACAAGGCACATATATGCCGCCGTACAATACCGTTCTTATAGGTTGTTATAAACGATATTTCGCATATATAAAGACACATATTAAGGCAAGATTAGTTCCTATATTTGTCGAATATATTTTATGAATAGAACCAACATATTGATGGATGCATTGAAGAAACAATATATACTAAGACACAAATGTGTTTTTGACACACGGTTCAGCTAAAAATCGAACATCTCTACCCTATAGAACGTTTATCAACTGCGCGAATGTGTGTAAAAGTACATCATGAACATTTCATTCATATCGATTTTATTGCTACTACTAAATTATCCGCGCCCGTGAATGTGTCATCGATGTTCATACCAAAGAATGATACATGTAGGTTTGTCAATTCTTTATAGAAACGAGATCATCGTAGCTAATAAATGGTTGAATGTTAAACACTCTGTAAATGATCTTCAATTTTATTAAATTTGTTGACGACCTACCATTGATTCATCATTTTAATGGTATTCAATGGACTATGATAAGCAGTCCAGTTTATCTGCAACTAAAGTAACCAGACAACGACGCTGATATTCTAATTTGGTGTCACAACTTGCAAATAATTTATACTTTTACATTGGAAACACCCAAATTAGAAAGGAATTCCCCATAAAAATTCAGATATGATAACACAATATAAAGAAAAGTCATTCAACCAGGTCACAGTCACTTCATGAAATAATTTGAATCTGATTGTTTAAAAGTAGTTTTATAGTCGTTCATATGCAGAACAAGCAAACGTTTGCTAGTTTTCCGTTATAGTATAGATGTCCGTGTCTGTGACGTAACCACTATTTATTTCGTGAATACAACACATGCACTACAATCAACATATAAAAGGAGAACAACAGAATTACTGCACTTATAATGTCGATGTTGCTCTTATTCGTATTACTTCAATTCCTCCACATACTGCTATAATATATTAATAATAAAAAAGAGCTGTCAGAGGACAGCGCGCTCGACTATTCGAAGTATTTCAGTTGGTGCATTTTAAAAAAGTGAACAGGACAAAAATCTGTCGAAATACAAGGCTGAGTATTGGCAATTATTTCCTTGATGCTAAAGTCAATACCAATGTTATATTCAAGTTTCAAGTGAAAAGCTTATGTGGTTTCGAAGTTATAAAACTTGCATAAAAACTTTAACCGGAAATCCTACGAGAAAAGGGGGCATAGCTCTGCCAAAACACAAACCAGAGTTGTGGAGATTAGTGATCCTAATGCTGGGTTTGTTGACAAAAATCTAGTAAAAGTTTCAATTGAATAACTAGTGCAGTTTTGAAGTTATACGACTTTTGAATAAAAACTTTAATCTGAAATTATATATGAAAAGGGGGCACAACTCTGTCAATATACAAGAAAATGTTATAGGTAATGTTATCCCGGATGTTTAGGTTGATGACAAATGTATATTCAAAGTTTCAATTGAATAACTCATGCAGTGTTGAAGTTATACGAATTTTAAATAAAGACTTTAACCTGAAATTCTATTTGATAAAACGGGCATAACTCTGCTGAATACAAAAAAAAGTTATGTCGAACGTTGCCCGTGATGCTGGAGTTGATGACAAAGGTGTATTCGAAGTTTCAATTGAATACATTTTGTAGCTGTGAAGTTATAATACTGTTGAATAAAAACTTTAACCTAAAATTCTATGTAAAAATGGGGCATACTTCTGTCCAAAAACAAAACCGAGTTATGGGGAATGTTGCCCCTCATGCTGGATTTGATGGAGTTGACAAAGGTATATTATTTTGGAAAACGTTAACCAAATTCAAACGCGGACGCCGACGCCACCGTCGACGCCGGGGCGAGTAGGAAAGCTCACATATTCTTCGAATACTCGAGCTAAAAATACACAACTGTATTTGTTTCATTGTAATCACGATTAATGTTCTATTTAACGACCTTCTTCACGGTACGCAGTATCTACGACCCTGATTTATAATAGCAATATCTCAGTGTGGAGAAAACAAGTTCAGTGTGATAACGGGTTCACATTTAATGTCAATGCTAATGCAATAAACTAATTTGCCACTTAAGAATGAATATAGTTTCTACACTTACTTACTTAAACCGATATTTTCTTCTATTACTACGCGTAATACCACACAACACCAGCAACTGTATTATTATAATATTTGTTGCGAAGTTACTGTGTGCTATTATTAAAATAATATTACCCACTTTGTACAAAGTTGGGACGAAATATGAGTCAAGCGTGTTATTTCGTCCGTCCGAACTTTCGTCCATAATTCGTTTCCGTTCGATAACTCAATTCCTGAAAGTGTATTATTCCCCAGATAATGTGTCGCGTATATGACCCATTCTTGTCTGTCCACCGTCAAGTCACAATTGAAAGTCGAAACAAAACCGTTGCCACTCATAACTTCCTTATGTTCGAAATAATTATTTGGAAACTGGACTTTATTAACTCCTATAACTCCAAGATGTGTTACGTATACACAACAGGCTGGTCAGTCAAAGACGAAGGCCACACGTATGAACAGTCAAGTGTCATTTCCCCTGCATTACGAGGGGCAGTCAAAAAGTTCATGGACAATCTTATTTTTTCGCTGAATTGTAGACCTACGTAGATGAAAATACAGCTATAAAATATTTGATATGTGTTAAATAAAATGCAAAAATACGCATTTTATTATTTTAATTAATAAATATCTTAAGACTACGTCATGTGTATATACCGCGAATAATGTGGGGCACTTCAGATTATCTTGTCTATAAATGTTCTATAGAAAGAAAGAAAGAAAGTTTTGCTGAAAAAACTTGTCGAATTATAGCGAAAATTCCACTGAAGTAATGTTTACATAAATGTTTTAAACGTTAACAAAATGACGTCATACAACAAACATCAACGGAAAACGCGAGTCATTTGAATTGTGTCGTTACGTTTTGTCAAGAAAGATGACGTCAACGGAAACACTTTAGCAGCGTGCAATTATCAAGCATTACGTTAGAGTGGGAATGACACCCATAGACACAAATAAACATGGGCCCATTCTATTAACTAAATGAAAGCAGATGCTATGGTGTGGAAACGATTATCTTTGCCCCCTCCGAAGGTAGCTCAAGTTGTCAAGTCGGGGCGAAGATCGTGTTTATGGACCATTGGGAATCTCATACTGGTCCGATGGAGAAGACAGCTATCGCGATAAGTATCCAGAATCAGACAGAACTCATTGAGGTAGTCCAGTCATCTTTCGGGTCACTGACAGAGTCGTTATGTTCAGAGGTGTTTCGAATATGAGTTATGGAACTCGGGAACGCGGCGAATATTTTGAAACAGACATTCACATTAATGACGTTAACGTCATGGAGTAGTTTTTGAAATGCTCTGGTATAAACAATTGTATGTATTTTAGTTTGCTTTTGTTATAATATCCTGTATTGTGTATATCTTGTGTACACATACTATTTGCTATTTGTGTAATGTTTCTGGCGAATCAGTTAAGTTTTAATGAAATTATGGACTCTGTCCATGAACGTTTTGACTGCCCCTCGTACAAACTTATATATGGCAAGACATATTTCTTATATATGCACGCTGATATACACGATAATGTGTCATGTAAATGGTTCGTACTTCTCTGTCAAATATCAATGTCACAAACAAAGGTCAAGCCCGTTACCTCTACATTACTTTTAAATGCCAGGAAAGATTTTTTTCCTTTCACTGCAACAATCGTTCTCCATGACCAGATGTGGTCCCATGTTTGTCTATCAAAGGTGACGGTTGAATGTCACATCAAGATGGTTTGAGCTTAATAACATGCCTCAACTAATTTTGGAACACACTAGTATCAGTATATTTCAAAGCTATGATTGTCTGTCAAAAAACAATGCCAGAATTGAATATCAATATCCATTCCAGTCCACACTATTGCAGCTAAGAATGATTGCGTATGACTGCCCAAAATATTCCTCCCCATAACGCCTATGTGCTTTGTAAATGTTTGCATATTTAAGAAATGATTTTCGATTTTGAGGTGTCTATCTGTAAATATACTACGATTTTGAGTTTTGATGCGTAGGAATTAAACCACGAGCGGTTTAATAAACGCGTATCAGAATTCAAAATCATTGATTATTTTCTGATAAACAACTATTAAGCGAAAATCATTTCTATTCAAACATGACCTGACCACATATTATGCAATTACAATGCGAACAATATTTTACCGTCATGGAACTACTTTCTCGAGTGGTTTATTGGCAATTTAACAACGGATTTATTCTCTTTGTCCATAGAAAACTCTGCGCGTGTCATGTTATAATTTTAATTGCAAACTAGTATACCTACTGACTACGTGATGATGTGTCAGGTACATGATCTGAACATGACAGAAAAAAAAGAGAACAATAGGACAGTCACAAAGATAATAACATTTCTCCTAACCAAGTTTTAATGGTTTTCTAAAGAATTAGAGCTTCGCTTATTAATAGATCAAGTCAACATAATAACCCATTATTTAAAAGCTAAATAACATCTATGTAATGTAATGCATTTAATCACCATATTCATTGAAAAGGAAACAACACACCAGATTAGTTCTCATTCCAGATGAGTCATCTTATCGATCAATTATAACAAACATACCTAACATAATACATGTTCGTACTGTAAAATTCAATATGTAGATATGTCTACATACCTTGTCACTATTCGTGTAGCTTTAGATTGTCGCTAATCCTTAACGTATGCACAAAGCAGAGCTTGATTCTGAAGTCCAATTTATGCGAAACCTGCATGGTTAAAACAACACAGGAAGAAATGTAACTGTGTCTAATGACTTCATTGAAAATTCCGTCGGAAATTTAAATACCCGGAATACCAAAATGTTTTTCCGCGCTAATAATATGAGTAAATGTAACACTTATTGCAGATAAGCCGACAACACAGTCGGCGCCTGACCTTGAACCACAGGGGTATCAGCGTATGTATTGCATTGTGTTTTGCATTTACAACGTGTACAATGAAGTAATCGCGACAAGATGATTTCATAAATGATATGCAGATAATCGAAGTATTGAATGATTTTAAAGGGACATTTGCACATATATACATGTTATGTGCAATAACTCAACCATCAGCACTAAACTATTGTATAAAACAAAATATTTAAAATTAAAAACGTACGCACCGCCGGGGCTCGATCATCTGCCACGTTCACCACTTAGCCAGCCGAACTAACGATATGTAGCGGTACACTCCTTTCAAGATATCCAATAAACGCATTTCTAACGCTTTAAAATGTTAACCACTTCAGTTCATGTTTATTCATAAACGACACATTATTTAACAACCTCCGCGCAGATATTTATCTTTGTCCCAGCATAGATGGTTTAAAACCCTGCCGGCACGACGTTCCACGTGATCATAGGCAAACACTTCAGGCGAAATAAAATCGTGGACAATCAGATGAAAAAAAACATGTGGACATCGTCAAATCCTTGCGTTTTTGTGTTTAATTATTTATTTATGAATTCAATTTTTTGTTTTCCATTTTAACTCTTAATTTATAAACGTGGACCAATAATGCAACATGTCTGTGTAATTGTTATAAAAAATAATGATAAACTTAAAATTGTGTACAAAATAAATCTTCAATCTCCTCATAATTGTCTCCCCTGAAAACATATAAATCTGTAAGTTTTTAACTAATTCCAATTCACATAGGGTCCCATTATAAACCGGCAAACTTTCCAAGCATTTTTTTTTACATTTACTTTATTTCAGATGGTGCAAGCCTGGTATGAATTTAAAGATCAATCTGGCCTCTTCCAAAATTTGCAATAAAAAAGATATGTCATGTTACTTCTAAGAAAATGCATCTCACTTTAATGCAGGCATTGGTTGAAAACAGGGTTTCGGCAGTCATATTTCGACAAAAGCCCTAAACCACAGTAAACACACCCCAAAAGTTCACCTTTCAAGTTAGCCTCAAAAGAAATGCACCAACATGTTGCAGACACGCATAGAATATTAGATATAACCACAAAAGGCAGGTCTGAGAATCCTAAATGGCTTTTATGCCAGAAGAGAAGAGGAACTCTTTAGTAATAGGCACTACTTTTGAATGGACCACGGAAGGGATACACAATGATTTACTGGTATCTAACCTTAAAGAAAACTCAAAAGTTTGCTATCATGGAAAACACTCTTCTACGTCATTATTAATCTACTGTACAACACATGCAAAATCTCAGGTCGATTCGCTAAGTAGAAATGCCCCCAAAACGCATTTGAGCGTGACACATGATAAGCCATCTGGCTTGCGTTTGAGTACTTGGATTGTATGGGGAGCGTGAACTCAAATTCGCACTAAAATCACAAAAACCAGTCAAACTACCAGTTTATTTAGACTTATTTTAATGCAATGGACATTAATAAGGTATAAAACGTGTAATAGTTGCGTATAACATGATTCGATGTGGTGTGAGCTGCAAAAGGCGAGTTTCCGTACTTTTGTTTACCCGAAAAAACAGGTTTCGCTTTAAAACCCGTAGATAACGTGTCAATTATGATATTATTCACATTTATTCCCGTGAAAAGTAATAAACGCAATAAAATAACACAGTTACATGGGGATTTTGTGTATGAGCGGACCCAAAAGGGCCGGTCCCCGGTTTTCTAAAAGGTTAGATACCAGAAATTCCAATTCCCATAGTGTCCCATAATAAAACGGCAAACTTTCCAAGCATTTTTAAAAAAACATTTCCTTTATTTCAGATGGTGCAAGCCTGGTTTCAATCTGTCCTCTTCCAAAATTTGCAATAACAATATACGTCATGTTACTTCTAAGAAAATGCATCTCACTTGAATGCAGGCACCGGTAGAAAACAGGATTTCGGCAGTCATATTTCGACAAAAGCCCCACACCACGGTAAACACACCCCAAAAGTTCATCTTTCAAGATAGCCTCAAATAAAATGCACCAAAATGTTGCAGACATGCAAAGGATATTATATATATCCACAAAAGGCAGGTGTGAGATTCCTAAATGGTTTGTATGCCAGAAGAGAAGAGGAACTCTTTAGTAATAGGCACTACTTTTGAATGGACCACGGAGGGATACACAATGCTTTGCTGGTATCTAACCTGCAGTGGTAACTATGAAGAGAACCAATGGGGAAGTAACTACTGCAAGGAGTTTCATTATTTACCGTATATTTCTGTATTGTGCGATTGTATTGACCTACCACTCATTAATCTCCGATAGCGTTCGACTGTTCTATTTATATCAGTTGAACATTTATCTAGCGTCTAAAGGGCAGAGTTCATAATCTTATAACAAAAGCACCTACCAACAAGCGTCGTTAAGAATAGCACGGTGGATAGTGTTTTAGACTTCGAATCACAATGACTGTGGTTCGAATCCAGCTAAAATCTTTATTTTTTTTCTTTTTTTTTCTTTAACATCACTTATTCTCATGACTATTGCTTGTATCGATAATATGCCGTAAAGCACAACTCTCCCCTAGAGTAAGACGCTGTTGTAAAAAAGCATTATGCTTCTTTACATTTGAGGCATTTTACTTTATCTGATATGCAGACATTCATTTTAGAAAATACATTACCTGGAATGATTTAAACTTAGATTCACAATACGGTAATAAGTATGTATTGCTTGTATATTGGACATACAACCCACGTCATGTCTGTTTATCCTTCTAAGAACGAATAATTATAGTAATGCAGTTATAAAAGGGTATTGCGTATTCGTACTAAGAACGAAAAATTATATTAATGCAGTTATAAAAGGGTATTACGTATTCGTACTAAGTACGATGCAGTATAGCAATGCAGATATAAAAGGGTATTACGTGTTCGTACTAACAACGAATAATTATAGTAATGCAGTTATAAACATACTAATTAAGATATAAATTTAGGAATTATGGAAGCATCATAAGTGTTATATCGTCCCTACCACGAGATGTGAAGGAGAGGCATATTGAACATGTCATGCATGTCTGTCCCTATCTTTTTTTGACTATCTGTATGTAAGGGTAATTTATAACCGCGTCTGATCATTGTTGAGTTTACGGGTACATACGATTCCTTTTGGTTACCAAACGTATTATTCCATAAGAAACATTCGACGAAAGTTGTATTTTAGATACATGTAATAAATCAAGTATTAAACATAGCAAATTGGTTCATAAACTCACATTGAACATTGTTTTAACATTGCCAGTGTTAAAGCAGCAGTCAAAACATATGCTAATAAAAACACAACTTTGCAGAATTCGTTTCTGTTGGATATCATGCCAATCAAAATACAAAAAGAACGCTTTGAAATCGGTAAAATAATAACATATTGGTAACTTTTTATCGTATAGTTATCTGTATGCAATAGCTGGTGATGCCTCTGTAGTAAAGCAGCATATACATTAGCGTTTTCGAGCATTTCGTAACAAGAAACAGTTTTCAGTCGACTAAACATCATTAACGTTCATTAGAATTAATGACAGTTTTAGATGTATTTAATTATATTATATTGAATTCGGCTTTAACATCGAACAGTGTCAGATATGTTCCGGCTAGACGCAATAACATCAACATACCGTAGCACAGACTTAACATGAAACCTATGAAACATAGCTATGAAGCTGCATACATAATATATACACTGTATTTGCTATTTTTATACATTTATAAAAAGAAAAGTACACACAACAAGACTGATAACACACACTGTTTAATGATATTATACTATTATGGAACTTACCTAATTGAAAAATTATCTGTCAATTTTACAAATAGAAAATTATGGTATTTCACACAGTTTGTGACTTGATCTGCTCCTATTCCGTGCAACTGTCGTGTAGAAAGTAAACCCAACACACTTCCATATTAAAACTAAAACTTATCATTTCTTGTAAGCGACTGCTTGAATGATCACATTATGCACAGGTCGTTCGCCGGAAATCATGTGGTGCTGGGCCGAGTGGGCTCACGGTCGCCACCTGTAACGTAAAAAAAGCAACTACATCACAAAGAACAAACAGTGGTTGTAGTAGGAGTAGTAGTAGTAGTAGTAGTAGAAGTAATAGTAGTAGTAGTAGTAGTAGTAGTAATAGTATAACTAGTGGTAGTAGAAGTAGTAGTAGTAGTAGTAGTAGTAGTAGTAGTAGTAGTAGTAGTAGTAGTAGTATTAATAGTAGTAGTAGTAGTAGTAGTAGTAGTAGTAGTAGTAGTAGTAGTAGTAGTAGTAGTAGTAGTAGTAGTAGTTGTATTAATAGTAGTAATAGTAGTAGTAGTAGTAGTAGTAGTAGTAGTAGTAGTAGTAGTAGTAGTAGTAGTAGTAGTAGTAATAGTAGTAGTAGTAGTAGAAGTAGTAGTAGTAGTAGAATTAGTAGTAGTAGTAATTGTAGTACTACTAGCGGTAGTAGTTGTAGTAATTGTATTAATAGTAGTAGAAGTAGTACTATGAATGGAAGTATGTTTGAGAATATTTGTTTCATATATGTTTTACACATAAGTCAATAACAACACCTCTTTTCCGATTTATTTTCAACAGTGAAGTATATTAAACTGTCTATACATACTAACTACTCGTCGAAGATCATCCATCTCTTTTGCCAGTTCTTTCTTCATTTTTGCCTGTGAAATAATATCACAATCACATATAATAATGTTGACTACAGTGTGTTTACCTTATTGGAAACCAAACCGCTGCAGGATACATGCACTTTAAGTTGAATTCTTTACCCATTACAGTATTAATTTCTTTGGTGTTGAATGTGTATTTGCATGCAGTTTTATAGCAGACTTACACAATTATTTATCTTACTTGTATATCGATATTTAAAATCAAACTATTTCCTTTGGCTCATTGTTATGGTAGGAAACAACTTACATAATGTCTTCATCATTTGTGCTTAATGTCGTTACGGAAGATTATATATTCTATGGTGTTGATTACAAAAACCGTAGAATGCAATACCGACGAGACCATATCGTACTTTTCAAAACAAACACATTGACAGACATTTCATAATTCCCGACCAACAGTAAAATGATCGGGATATCATTCACCGGGGTCCTCTACTATTTCACCTATTCGTAAGATGAACTAAGTGAATGTACCAGATTCCTGTCTGAAGGAAGGGTGTGATCGTCAACACTACCTGTAGCACTTATGGATTGATCGTCGGAATCCTATAATAATAATAGTACCAGATACTCAGGATTAAGAGAACATACACGATAATAAGCATTAAGTGAACATAGCAGATACTATGGAGTAAATTTACCAGATAATAATAATAATAATAATAATAATAATAATAATAATAATAATAATAATAATAATAATAATAATAATAATAATAGTAATAATAATAACAATAATCATAGTAATAATAATACATGTAATAACAATAGTAGTAGTAGTAGTAGAACATGTAGTCATTGTGCATTTGGTAAAAGTGCAGGTAGAAAGTGTGCATGTAGTAAAAGTGCCAGTACCTTTTCTGTGTCATGACATGTATTACTCTCCGATGTATATGGGCTGTTTTGTTGACGGGTCATATCATTGTTCACAGTCGTAATATTAGGCATTGTTTTGGTTTGTTTATATTTTTCATGTTTATTACTGGTATTCGAAACTCTCGAACTGTTGTTTTGGATATCACTTTCGTTCTTCGATTCAGACTCAATTGGGGTTTTCATTGCTCCTTCACCATCTAAACCTTCCGCATTTGCATCTTCGCTATACATATCAGCATCCGTGTTGTCAACACTATCTTTGTTTTTATAAGGTGAGATGTAATCAACTCTTTCTTCATCCGAGATAAAAACTACCCTTTCTTCATCCGTCGTATGTCTTTGAGTAGTTGGTTTGTCTAGACATGTGTCAGCAAATATCCTCTCTTCATCTGCTTTAGAAGCTTCAGCAGTCGGATCTTCTTTAACTGTGTTAGAAACTACCTTCTCTCCATCCGCCGTTTGAACTTGATCAGTTGGTCTGCCTAGACATGGGCCAGCAACTACACTGTCGTCATCATGGATTTGAGCGGCTTGATCGTCCCCACCTGTATTGGTCAACCTTTCATCTGTTGTAGGAGTTTGAGCAGTGAACAGGTCTGGATTTATACTTGCAACTACATGAAACGTATCTCCATCTGACATATGATGTTGATTACTTATATCGTCGAGCCTTGAGCTAGCAACGACAGGGTCTCTGTCTGTAGCATAACTTCGAGTATTTTCAACGCTAACAATACTTGTATTATTAACCTCAGTTTGATTTAGTAATTCGTCTCTTTCTTCACTTTGAGTGTCTACAAAAATATGCCTTGATTAAATGTATAATTTCAAGTTCATTTGCTATTTGCAGTATTGGCAAACTATAAAATAAGTTATTTTAGTGTATGCGAAATTGTGAAATATTGAAAAATATTAATGAGCTAAATCTTTGTATCACTCACTGTACTAGACTACTTTTTCAATGTAAACGAATATTCCATAGCATAAAATAAAAGAAAATTTGTTTTCGGTGTGAAAATAATAAGATCAAACCGTTAGACTGTATTCGTCATAATCAGATTTTAAAAAGATCATTAAAAATCGAAGGGATTCATTAAACATTGGTATCGTCTTTTCCATTAGATACAAAATAACGCATTTAACACTTAAAACATTCACACAAGTAAATAGTTTGTTCATTATCTTGGCTTAAACATTTATCGGACTAATTTGAACAGCAGTTATACACTTATATCATGACAAGTATTACGTACCCGATCTATTTCTTTTCAGTTTGCGCTTGCAGAAAATAAACCCGACAACGATGGGTATACATGTAATAGAAACGGCCCCTACTGTTAGCCCTACTATTAAGCCCGTTTGCGTAATCTCTGGCTGCCCTATGTCACTTGGACCATCTGCAATAAATGCAAAAAATGTGAAGGTTAACATCATATAAACTTAGTCATTTACAACGACTGAAGTCGTAAGAAATCAGAAGTAACAACAATTAACCAGAAATTATTCATGGTCATCATCAACATCATCGTCATCAACATCATTATTAACATTATCATAATAAAACAAATCTAAATTAATCAGCCTTTAACTATTTTAACATAATTACCAATTATATAAAATCAATGGTGTTATTATGACATCTAATAAAGCCTGCGTATTCACCATTGTCACTCCAACATGACATTGTTGAAACGTGGCTCATGTCACGTAAGTATTGTGTATTAACACATTCTAAACTGATATCAGATGAAAAAAAAAAGATGAGACGATCAAGAATGATCAAGCATTGACTCCAACTCTCAAGAATTCTGAAAAGTATCCACAAAAATCAGTCAAAACTGGATATGAAGAAGCCACACTAGATGGCAGTCAACTTCTTGTCCCAATAACAGGTCAGCAACATAACCCACATGTTATGCAAGCAAATGATTTTAGGCAAGCGATGAGACTAAATCACCTGACAATCACCTGTAGAAGATGGTCTGTTAGGAGTGTAAAATGAAAGTACCCCGTTACATTACTAACCGATATATTTTATTGCGATCGCTGTCGTGACATAGTTGACATGAACACTCATTTGTATAGCTTTATTACTTTTTCAGCTGATTTATAGACACGCGTAATTGGCTTTACCTGTGCATGGAATACTGACGTTATCATGATCTCTTTCTTTGTACAGCTTTGAGCATGAATATATTCCACACTGATTTTCCGTGAAATTTAGCAATGTGAGTATACAAGTGTTATTTCTGTACTTTTCACATTGTATATTCCTACAAATCTCTCGCTCAACAGTTGGGAAAAACCGCCTGGACCGAACTGGCATTCTGCTAGCCTGACTGAATCGGTGGACTTTTTGTCTTCAAACTTGAAAACTACTCCATAACCTTCCGTTGTACATTCTATGCCCCGCTTAGCACCGTAAGTGATATTGGTATCTGCTGCTAAAGTGATATTAACACCATGGGCGTAAAGGCAGTTAACTGGAAATACCGATATTATCAAGAAATCAAAAAAACACTCCTTATATATTCTTATTAACCGACCAAACTGTTGTCGAATTTACGTTATTTAAAACTTTGTTGTCAACCACTGTAAACATGTACAATATTGAGAATATGTATCAATGCAAGAGTGCAGGCACATGTTTTCATCACCACGACAACTTCAAAAAATTATTCAAACAGTACTTACTTAGAAAGACTACAGCGCTAGGAACTGTTAATATCTGCGTGTGTATATAGTCAGCCATCATGGTTTTCTTATCTGAGAGTAGAACACGAAATCAACGCAAATCGCAATCGCATCAGATAAGGTAATGCAGTGTGTGTGTAACTAAAGTTAAACATGGCTTTGTATTTTTGCAAGTTATGTTAAAGACGATTTGTACATTGTTTTTCTTCCATATTGTTTTTCATTTTCACATATTTTGCAGATTATTCAATGCATAATACAATAAAACCATAATACATATGAAAAAAACATATAAATGACATACCCGTTAATGCATTTTGAAAATATTTTGTAGTTTTTCTTTCAACAACACAGTGGTATTGCCCCAGACACCAATAAGATTAGTAGATTGCACATGTGTACATAGAGAAGCAAAATATCACACATGACACAATAATATAATCTGGAGGTAGGTGTCATTAATGGATATACGCACATTAATTGAAATGGATAAATTTGAAACCCTTTGTTTCAATATTTTGGAAAACACGTGTTTCACGTAAATAGCTTTAAAAATCATTACTGCTTAAACGTCTTGCTGTTTATATTTGGTTAGTCCAGATGATTTTGTTTTGCCGGTAAGACATTAAATGGCATTTTTAAACACAGAAGTCTGAGAATACGTCCCTTTAATGTATTTGTATAGATTGAAAAATATATTTACAATAAGATCACACAACACTATTGAATGTTCAGTGGTTTAAACGCATGCGGAATGTGCGATAATGGGCCGTTTTGAGGTCAAGCTGTATAGAGATTGTGAAATGTGTCCATTCTATATGCACCACGTAGTAGTTATATGCAATGTTTGTTGCATTGTGTGATATATGTATATGTATATGATGCTGTTATTTTGTGAAAAAGATCCGAGGTATTACAATGTGTAGTAATCAAACCATTTATAATATACAATTATAAACGTTTTGACAACATTTTATGTATGTGCTTCTAAAACACTGTCTCGTGTTAATTCACCAAAACTGCGTTTTTCTCCCTTGCCGAAGCACTCATTTTTTGACGATTATGTTATGTTTAACGAACGATTATACTATAGATTTTCATTAAGATATAGTTTTTCATGCATTCAATCACCATTTATTTTAAAAGAGTTTTATGTAAGTCTACAGCTTTCTATACCATGTCTAGTGAATTGTAAACAAATCGCATATTGCGTACAATTTATGGACTGATAGATAAAGTGTTCGCAAATCATGAAAATTAAATATGATCTTTCGTGGATTTAAAAAAAATAAAAAAGTAAATAACACGACATGAAATGAAATGTACATACTGCTACAAATCCGTCCCGTATAATGTATGCATACTAATACTTGTCTAAAGAAAGTGGTTAGATGTATTTGCTAGCATTATATGATTTATTTACCTTTTTTATAAGATTTTCGAATTTGAAGGCAAGAATAAACTTACCCGAGAAGATGAAAATCTTGTAATACACGGGTATTTATACGTTTTAATACGATCTTATTTTGGTTTCAAATGAAACCTAGAATTTCCCGATCGATTGGGTAAACAATATAGATCGTTTTACAGATAAAACTAAGTATAGTCGAATTAAATTTAATAATGAGTGGGTATAATGAGTCACATGCGTGCTAAAACTTAATAGCACGTCTGACAAAGTATACTCCAACCTCCGCGCAAGGATTTAACTGGGTCCCAGCATAGCTGGTTTAAATCCCTGCCGGCACGAAGTTCCACGTCACCATATTCAAACACTTGGCGCGAAATAAAATCGTGGTCAAGCACATGATAAAAACGTGCACAACATAAACTCCTTGCGTTGTTATGTTTACTGATTTTTTTGATTTTTTTTTTCATTTTAATTTATATACCTGGACTAATAATGCAACATGTCTTTGTCATAAAATAAATCTTCAATTTCCTCATAAGCGTCTCCCCTGAAAACTTCCAATATGTAAGTTTTAACTCATTTTTGCAGTGATAAGTGAGAAGAGTACCAATGAGGAAGTAACCACTGCAAGGAGTTTGGACTATTCTTGTACCCGATCTTTACTTACTTCGTTGTAAAGGTCTGGCATCACCCAAATCTCCTATGGTTACACCGGTTAAATCAAGATGGCTGAGGTACGTTACTTTCTATAGGCAATTTTTAAAGAGCTTGAAAATTAAGTACTTCTTTACATGTCGTTGTAATATCTTTCCGCCTTCCTTTCAACCTTTGTCTTGTCTGTTTATATGCATGTTTGCCATTGCAGTATAAATTGTAGTTTTGTTAAAAAGCACTCGCAAATTAACTTGATGTCTATTTCAGATGTTCGGATAAGTTTTCAGGAACTAATTAATTGTAAGTATTGGTAGTTAAATTTGATTTCTTTTAATGCTCAAAAGACCAATCACGTTACTGTATATTAAGTTTGTGTTAAAGTGAAAAGTATAACAGCAAAAACAAATGTATATTGTTTCACCATTTTATAATTATTACATGTGGAAATACATTAACAATGTAGAACTAGTTAGTAGTGTTGATGCTAGTAGAACTTACTATATAATTCTAGTTTTTGTATTTATTTTCAGGTCCCTGGTTCATTTAGAAATTGCTGGATTCATTTTGTGTGCATTCATGACCAACTGTACAGGCAATTTAAAGGATCTTGAAATGGACTGTAATATATGTAAAAATAAAAATAAAAATACGTTCTTCTGCACAAGTGTTCTTGTAAAAGCTGTACAATGCAATTGTTTGATTAAAGTGTTTGTTGTTTTGCTCAAAAAAATGTAGTCTACCCACTGCGGATTTGGAGGCTATAAAGTATCCGCTGCCACTACGTCGAATGAAATTCTTTTATTATTTTATTATTGCTGTTGCTGCCGCTGCTGTTTCTGCTGCTACTATAACTACTTTTGCTATTGCTACTATTACTACTACTACTACTACTACTACTACTACTACTACTACTACTACTACTACTACTACTACTACTACTACTACTACTACTACTACTACTACTACTACTACTGTTACTATTAAGACTACTACTACTACTACTATTACTACTACTGCTACTTCTACTACTACTAGTACTACTACTACACCAACAACAACAACAACTATTACTACTTCTACTACTACTTTTTCAACTACAACAACAACAGCAACTGCTACTACTACTACTACTACTACTACTACTACTACTACTACTACTACTACTACTACTACTACTACTACTACTACTAGTACAACTACTACTACTAGTAGTAGTATTACTTACTAGTACTGCTACTACTACTTAATAACTCGCATATGTTCCAGAATTAACGAAAATCATACGAAACATATGTAGTCCTTTTTTATCTGAACTGTCAAATCATAAATAATTTCACGGTGGTTGAATTGGTTATTTGTAGAATATGACGTCCGTCTTAGTTTTCTTCATATTGACGGGTTTAGATTAGCATTTTATGACATGCAATATACAAGATAAATAACAAAATCAATTCTACACTGAAAATCAGTCGGAATAGCCAAGTGGTTTAAAGACGAACATCATCGATTGTTAACCGAGCGGTCCGAGTTCGAATCCCAGACAGATATTTTTTTTTTTTCATTTAACGCGAATTTTGTTATCATTGAAGATTGTTTCAACACGATTGGTTATAGTAAATCGTAATTTCTACAAATGCAATTATATTAAAACACTGCAGAGACTGACACGATGGCGAAGAAGCGATTATCTGATTTTTTTTAAGTTGTTAATCTATGAATTATTTATTTATTATTTATTTTAATAACCATTAACAAAATAAAAATAAAAAAAGATTAAAGAAAAATACAAATATTTGTAAATATAAAATCTAATGTATATAAAAAATAACATTTAAAATATGATCTTTGTGCTCAAACTATGTTTTTGAAGACGGGACTCGAACCAGCAAAAGCTACATTAGAAAGACGAGCAATATACCACTAAGCTATTTGCACTTCAATATTTTGTAGGTAAAATTACCGCTGTATTGAAAACTCTGCTTTTAATAACATGCATCCCAGGTAGTAGTGTCTACCCGATACCCGAAGAACGCCTTCGGAAAATAACGAATGCGGCCGAGGTTATAAATAACGCATTCAACCACCGTGAAACAATTCAAGTTTTGACAGACTGTAGACAATTAATTAGGAGATTAACACATTAAATTATAAACGAGTGTATATTGTATGAGAAGGTTGTTCGTACTCAACACGTATGGAGGCCACCACTTCATACATTTTACTTGTATAATTTTGACAAAATTATACTAAGAACAGGGAGAAATTTATAAGGAATCTTAGAATCATTTTGTTAATGTTATGCAGTGACATTTAAAATTCATAATTTATGTCATTCATCATCATCATCATCATCATCATCGTCGCCGTCGTCGTCGTCGTATTCATCATCATCATCATCATCATAATCATAATCATAAGCATCATCATCATCATCATCATCATCATCATCATTATCATCATCATCGTCGTTGTCGTAGTCGTCGTTGTCGTATTCATCATCATCATCATCATCATCATCATCATCATCTGCCGTCGTCATCATCACCATCATCTGCATCGACATCATCAATATATCAGTAACTGTTTCATCATCATCTTCATCATCATAATCATCGTCATCGTCATTTTCGTCGTTATCATTGACATTATCATTATTATCATCATCATCAGCAGCAGCAGCAGTAACAGTAGCAGCGGCAGTGTCATCATTTAGTGCTTAACACGTTTTATTGAAACACATGTGGTGAGAATGAGAACGAAACAATACTAATTTATATAGGCATGTTTATGCCTGTACACAATCAAAACTAAGTAAATTGCACATTGTATTTGGAGATTCTTTTGTATGGCGTATTGGTGGCTATCAATTTCCGGTCCCAATAGGGCCAACTTACTATTGTAAGTTCTAAAGAACAGGAAGTTTAGTGGCGGCAAATGCGGTCATTCGGACCGTCTACTGCAAAATATAGGCTTTTGCCCGGTTTCAAATTGACTCACATTCTCTATCGAGCCTAGGACTAACGGCATTTATACATATATGTAGAGAAGGCCAATAGTACGATGATCGAAGATGACATTCCGGGAGCGGATCTCAGGCTATTCGACCTGTACTTCTAGAAGTTGATCGTGCGGAATCAGGCCGATCAAGCCGTGCGGGCGATCGTGCCAGTCAGTCAGCCAACTCGAGCACTGCGGTTTCCCCGTGCTTAGAGTTGCACGTATCCAAATCCGGCTCCTTTAGGACGGTGTCCGCTACTGACAGAAGGGCAATTCGCTCACGTACAAGGCAATATGCCAGTATTAATGGCTAGATGCGGGATTCAGACCACACCTTTTAAGGGCTAACGTGTCATTTGGAAAGAAATGTCTTTCTTATAAAAATCTAAATAATTGAACAGCACTAAGGCTGCATTCGCCCAGGTCTGTCCGTCTCTATTATGAATAGGTATCTTACCTGTTAGACTAAATTATAATATTATTCACACGTGTTATATAACATGTGGCTTTTGGTTCCCGCGGTTGCTTGTTTAAGACGGGGCATCAAGGCTCAAACTGTTAGGCGTAGGTAAATCATGCGCAAAGTGACGTTTGCTGATATATTATATTGATACGAGTATACACGGTACGTATGCAGCGTAACACCGCTGTTAACATAGCGCTTTTTTCGGGAACGGTGCGGCCAAGAGGCGTCAAACAATTTCCATTAGGAGCGCCTGAACTTGACGGCTGCCTGCCCATGTCCGGACATCAAGACTCGAGCCGTTGCCGTACATAAATTGTGCGACAAGACACGTTTTGGCCGAATGTATAGATCGGAGACTTTAACCTGACACACGTGAACTCTATTAGCATAAATTACGCGCTCGATTTGTTTTCTACTAGTGTCTTTATACTAGGTTGGTTTCGTCTACATATTGCATGCGTTTAATGGTGTCACAACAGTAGTTACAGTGGGTTCCTATACGGACACTAATGTAGTCTTCATAACGGGTTTAGCGTTGCGCGGCTGCTAACATAGAGTCTTTTTGGGAAAATGTGCGACCGATAAGCGTTGGGCCACTTCCAGTAGGAGCACTTGTAAGGTTATGTGGCTGCCTGCTCAGGTTCCCAGGTCCGTAGAGAAATTTTGCGACAGGAGACGTTTTGCCTATGTACAATATATTAATGCGAATACATGATAAGCAAGGAAGCGTTGCGATGCTGCTAAGACAACGTATGTCTAGGGAACGGTGCGGCCTATAGGCGTCGGACCACTTCCAGTAGAAGCGCTTGAGGTTCCCACGGTTGCCTGTTAAGGTCAGGGCATCGAAGATCAAACCGTTTGGCGTAGATAAATTGTGCCCCATGAGACGTTTCGCCTATATATCAATACGAATATATAATTATGGTAAGTAACGTAGATTTGCGCCACTACTAACTTAAGTGTCTTTCTCGGGCTACATCCAGTTGGAGCACTTGAGGTTCCCGTGATTGCCTGGCCAGGTCCAGGCACCGAGACTCAAACCGTTAGCCGTATAGAAAGTGTGCGACAAAACACGTTTACAATATAACGGAGGCACCCACAGCTCCAGTCGTAAATTGCGGTACTTATAATGTACTGATTAAGCTAAAATGCGTAATCACAGCCACTAAATTTAAAAGTGTTGATGGTTTCTGATATACGCGTGAATTCAGCATGTAGTGTGTAATCATATGGCTATTAGAAGGGAATTATATGTGCATACTAAGTATATAGTATATTGGCAGAAAAGGGGCCAGATTTGTTGAGTATTTTCAATTGATAAAGTATTAACCATTTTAAATATGCTGTAGCTAATGATCATGAAATTGATTTTATGTACAGTGTATTATTCAAACGTTTTGTAAATGATAACGTTTAAAATTTCCTTAAAAAGTCTGTTATAGAAGCAATCGATTTAAATTTTATTTTATTTTTAAGCAATCGATTTAAAATGATACAAATATAGTTCTTGTATTCACAAACATACATTTCGTACATATATAAACGTACTTATTCAAACTTGGGAAATGTCATATTAGATTTTATTTATAAATTATTGAATTAGTAATAGTAAAAACCTATATACATGACATACGGTAATTTAGTTACTCTTACATTTGAAATGTTTTAGTATTGTAATCAACTGAATGGAATGACCTGTACCAAATTTAAATGTTTCGGTTTCACGAACAAATTTAACTGTTTGAAATATTAAATATTAAATTAAACTAAACTCATTTTATCATTTACTGATTGATAAATGTAAAACATGAATTGATGTTTGACTTAAGCATAATATGCAAACATTGTATTAACACTTTAATATAATCACTAGCTGAAACAAAATGTACAGTATCGGTCAAGCTCAGTAGTCTTCGCTTGACCGCGTGATCACCGGTTCTACTCTACGTATCATGCGTTTAAACAATGAAGTTCAAGCGTAATTTTATCAATAAAACAATACTATTATTGCAAATGAGCAAATACAATTTTCTTACAAAATAAAATTTCCCATTTTAAAAGTGGGAACATTTTCCTGCTTTCAAAATGGGAATATGTTTCCACTTTCAAAAGTGGGCAAAAATCCAGTAGGAAATTTCAAAATATAAAAATACGCATAAATATCAAACAATACGATGTTTCAACTAAATCATGATATTTACTCTAGATATTCAATTACAAAATAAATAATTCCCACTGGATTTTTTTCCCATTCAAAAAGTGGGATTTTTTGGCTAATCATAATTTTTTAACAAGAATTAGTGCAAACAGTTTACAAACCCTTAAAATGCATATCTATACATAAAAAAGCGTATTTACAAAAAAAAAAAAAATCCCAATGAGAAAACATGAAAATCCCATTGGGAAAATGAAAATCTCGTGGGAAAATTGAAAAATCCCTAGGGAAAGGCCAATTTTGCACATAAATTTCATAGTGAAAGAAATGCAATTTTTATGTGAAAAACATCAATTAGTATTCACAATTTGACTCTTTATCGCATACTTTATGTAACACAGTAATATCTAAAAGAAAAAGGGTACTTAAATTTGCGAAATTTCGGTTTCGCAAAGTTTTTCCGGTGGCCATTCAGTGAAGAAAATACGGACTATATGTTATCAATATGTAAGTGTACATGATTCCCAAAATACCAAAGCCTGACGGATATTGTCGAATAAGTACGATTGATATTCCGACCAATCAACTTTTTGAAATTGTCCGATTACTCAATCGCGATTTCACAAGCATTATCGCACGTGCATTGTCCTGTTACACAAAAACAATCGTCGTGAAAAGCGTGAGATGATTTCGGCTTGAGGTTAGGGTTATTTTTCGCGAGTATTTATTATTATTAATATAATTGTGATTATGATTATGTTATTATGATTATGTTATTATTATTATTATTATTATTATTATTCTCATCATTCTACATTGCAACATTTTACTTGCTTATAGTGAAAGTTGATGACAGCGCTTAAAAGTAAATTCATGCCTTTAATTATGGTGAATAAACACGAAATAGGAACATATGTTAGCTTTCCGAAATGTAAAAAAGAAAAGCAATCTCAGAAATCGATTAAAGCACAACAATAGTAACAAGGATTTTAAGTACCGCAGACCAGCAAACAAGTTTATATATGTTCTAATAACCATTGCCTTCTGACTGATTCATTATATTTATTATTCAATTATATTTACACTGAACGCGTGTTCTTGTTTTACGTAATCAGAAACTTAGTTGAATAGATAAAAACATACATATATTTTGAAACCATTAGTGAACGGTTAATGTTAGCGTAAAGGAAATATGTTAATATCATCGGTTCCAATACGATTTATCCGATTACTGCTTTTAAAGCAGTGTTATTGTTTTCTTGTATTTCCGGTTATTATCCGCAATTGACGGAACGCTACGACCGATGGCGCCTCCTCTGTTTCGCAACTGTCCGCCGAGGCGTACTGTACTTCGTCCGGTCATCATCTATAAAAATCGAAACTCCGCTTGATGACATGTCGTCTGTTTCCGGTAATCATCAACAGACAACGGAACTATTCGCTTGATTTCCGGTTATCAACATATTGGTCGAATTGAACGACGCACTGCATTAGAAGCAAAGTTATCATATATTGATAGTAAATCAACAAAAGATACGCATATAAAATTGAATGAGTTACACCGAACGAAATGTGTCTTTATGTATTGTTTTTTTAGTTTAGGTCAGTTTAAAAATCTAACGCACATGCTTGCAAGGCCTCAGACCACAGACCACAGACCGGTGTTATGTTGGTTTTATTTAATTATTTTTTGATGCTGATATTTCAAATCA
The DNA here is from genome assembly GCA_027627225.1 of Congeria kusceri. Lineage (NCBI taxonomy): Eukaryota > Metazoa > Mollusca > Bivalvia > Myida > Dreissenidae > Congeria > Congeria kusceri. Next base: position 120,851 of record JAPFQT010000136.1, read on the forward strand.
CTGACTTATCATTTGATATATACTTTTCAACACAATTATTTACACCTGTTTAGTATTGATTGGTTGATTGAGATCATACGTTGTAACTATGTAACTATGTGTAACCATGGTGACGTGATAGAAATGGCGCCCCCATCATTTCACCTAGGTTATCCATGTTATAAAAAGGGAATGCCACAGTCTACTGTTGCCAAACTATCAAACACATGCAATAACTAATAAATATCGAAATAAAATGCTCGATATCGTTTACATTTTAAAAGCATTTATAATGGTTTGTGTTCTGACTAAAAAATGGCAAACATAACAGCTTACAGTTATTAAATTGTTACCAAAAATCTTTTTAAGTGAGTGTGTTGTGAACTTCATTTGATACAACACTTAAAATTCATTTTACAATGAATTATTTCATAAACATGTACGCATATGTATATTGTGTTTCGATGGAAATGCAGTTGAGTTTATGAAATAGTGTTGCAACTTTTATTTCATATTTCATAACTTGGAGGCCTTTACAATGTTTGCAACAAACCGACGATGAGTGCGCATGCGTCAGTCCGATTTCCGGTTCAAAAAGTATTTCAAGGTCACAGTTTTGTACGCTGGTGAGCAGTTGTAATATATATATGTAATGATATGATTAAGGTCAGCAACAATGGAAATTTAATGCACTTTATGCAAATTTCCGGTACTTCGCAGAGTTCGAAAGCATCATCGGTAACCTCAAGTGCACAGAGCAACTAAAGGACACACACACAATGTAATGTACTTTTGACATGCTAACACTTGATGCCTAAAACGAAAATGGGCGGTAATTACAATAATGTTTAGTATATCCTTAAATATCTTCACTTAAGTGAAACATTTGACTGTGTGATATTATCTAAACGACAAAAACTATTGTGTATGTTGTGGAAATATCTCCAAACTTCCATTACTAAAGCATCTCTGGAGATCAGTTAAAGAAAGCATTAACATATTAAAAAATATGCATCTGCCGGAGCTCGAAACCATACATACTGAAATAAAACACTGACATGCTAATCACTAGTAAATAGGGTGTGTGATTTTAACACTATGTAATTGATTCACTTGTTAATGCCCCCGAGGGAAGGCATATTCAAATCGAATCCACCGTCCGTGCGTTTAGTCCGTCTGACCAAGGTTAAATTTTTATCATGTCAAATAACGTGAATACTATCAAAGGTATTTACTTGAAACTTGAAATGCTTCTTTACTGTCAATGTCTCTATCAGGGTAAGCAACCCCCATAACTATTTTTTTTCTATTTCGACAGATTTATGCCCCTTTTTAACTTAGATATTTTGGTTTAAGTTTTTCATAAGTTTTTTCCAGAGCCTCCAATTTGACTGACATAAGTAAGTGTACCGTTTTAATTCACTTATATTAAGCCTAGGTCAAACATAGGTCGCTGACCAATTACCGACCACCGACAACTAAAATATGCGGCGACCAACGAAAACCTCTAACGACGAAAATCCAGGAAAAAACCAGTGGAAATTTAGTCGGAGACTGGTCGGCTATTGTTCAAAGACTGGTAAGCGACCGGTCGTACGAAAAGTCGACGATCGTCTTCGGATCATCAACAACCATCAAAGACTGGCTGGCGACTAGTTGGCGATAGGTTATCGACTAGTTGGCGATTGGTGGGCGATTAGTTGGCGATTGGTATGCGACTGGTTGTCGATGCTCGGAGGACGGAATAAGGATTATTCGATAATTTTTTCAGCTCTATGATTTATCTTATTGTTCCAAAAAAGGTTTCCTATATATATGACATTGGGCTATGAATTATTCGTGTGGTTTTGTTGATTATTTAATTCATGTATTATTGTTATATTATTATTCTCTACTATATCCGGCAGCACATTTTAATGTTGAAGTAAACTATCAACAACTTTCCATATCCGGCAATATCCTCTTGTCCATGGCCTTCTCCTTATTTGAAAAAGCATGCTAACACTTTTGAATTATATCTATTACGTTTCTTGTCACGTTTAAAAGAATGATCGTAAAATTGTGCGTTCATTTTAAAATGTAACACGGCGAGCGGTCGTAAGATGTTCTGCGACTAATTGCCGACCAGTCGGCAATCAGTCGGCGATCAATCGCTGACCAGTCGGCGATCAAAAATTGGTCTGCGACAAATCACACTTGGTCTGCAACTAGTCGGCGATCTCCGCAGACCAGTCTGCGATTGATCGCCGACTAAATAAAAACCAACTGAAACCTTCTCACGACCTGTTTGGTCGGCAAAAGGTCTTTGACGCAACATCGAAGACCATCTGCGAAAAACATGGGTCTGAAGACCAGTCGGCGACCATCGACAACAAGCCGCCGACCTTTTTAAGACCGTCAGCAACCACTGGTCGTTGATGGTCAGGAGTTGGTCTTTAGTTGATCGCAGGATATATGTGACCAGGGTTTTACAAAGATTCAATTTAGTGTCAAAGGTCGCAGTTACTAACAATGCATTTCGGGTGCATATGTCATCCGATAGTGACAGCACTTGTTAAAAGTGGCTTTTCCCAGATATTGAGATTCAAAACTGACATTCCTAATGATTTTTATATATTTTCTTATATTTAATCAAGATTGCCTAAAATATTCTTAAGACATATTTAACTCCGATATAAATTCTTCGGACGCTGATGAAACACAAACCATAAAATAATATCAAATTATCTTTATTTGAGTTAAAATATTTCCAATTGCATAATGTTCGATATAAACAATATTACTTAAAATTAGGACTTGTTTAAACTTAAGATTAAAAAATAAATATAAAAAACAATATTCAAATAAAGTTATGTATACATATCCAACACGAATATTTTGAACATAAACGCAAACTTAATTTTCGATAGAATAGATTTATCCAAGAAGGTTTATGAGTGCTTTCACTCATACACCAATACATTAAACTGTAAACTCGTATGTTTTAAAAGTAGTAATTTATTTACAGGCTCCTCTTCACGGCAGACAACATGCACACTGGCAAGTTGACCAGTCGTCGAATTGAACAGTTGACCACAGTGGAAAGTCGGCCATTGGTTGAATTGAACAGTAGAAAACAGTGGACAGTTTGGCAGTCGGTTGGATCGAACAGTAGACCACAGTGGACGGTTGGGCAGTAGGATGGATTGAACAGAAGACCCCAGTGGACGGTTGGGCAGTCGGGTGAATTGAACAGTAGACCAAAGTGGACGGTTGGGCAGTCAGATGAATTGAACAGTAGACCACAGTGGACAGTTAAGAGAGTCGCGGCATTTGAACATTATACCACTGTTATATTAAATAACATAACGTTATTTTCATATCAGGCATGGAGCAACTTGAAGTTGTTGTTGAAGTTGTTTGGCGATATAAGAAGCCATAAGTACACATGACTGCGACAAAGAACGATATGTTTACAACATCTAATCGACACCAGGCGAGTTGTGGTGAGATACAACTCGCGCGAACTCGTAGGTCAAATTCGCCACAGTGTGACAGGGCCTTAAGGCAGGCTTTGTCTGATTCGTTTTTTAAGTTAACGTGAAAACCTAAGGGAAATGTTTATAAGAATAACACACAAAACTGTCCATATGTGACACTGTATTTCATAGAAATATATAAGTGGACTGTTTTTAAAATTCATTCAATATAAGAAAAAAAACCATCCGGTCTTCCACTTTATCCGGTTCGGCCCGAAAACAAAAATAGGGCTCGCTAAAGCTCGCCCTATTTTTATTTTCTAAACCTCACCGGATACAGTTTCTCCATCCCGGCACCAACCGTGTATTCTCTATATGTAACGTGTATATCAAAACAAATTGAGAAATCAATGGCATGTTAAAGATTCATTTTAGAAAAAGTGTGTATACTAAAATTATATCGAGATGCAAGAAGTATTTTGAAGACAAAACTGATCTGAAGGTTTACATAAATATACTTCAAAGGCAAATGGACATATTATTACAAAGGCTGAATAATCATATTTGAACATGTTTTAAAAAATATTAATATAGATTACTTTATTATACCTCACTTCGTTTTCACATCGTAAAATCCGATATACCCATCCCTGCATAATTTTATTATGTCATGGTGCTGGAAAGTAATATGCATCGTGTGGGGTAAGCTTTTTAATATACCCCGCGCGTGAATAAAATATACCCCGCGCTTGAGCCTAAAAATAGCAACTCGGGTTTTCCGAGTAATGCGTATCAGCTAATGATCAGTAGGCGTTTATTAAAATGTATTTAAACAAATAAATGTCGATGAGCGCTTGATTTTCAACAATAAACTTTAGTTTACAAAGTACGACTAGTGTGTTCTTTGAATTACAGTATTTTTGTTCGGTATAATAAAATAAATATCACAGGCATGTTGAGGGCATGTTGCCCCCTCGAAGAGTAAAATCAACCTCTACCTTCGTATCGGTTGATATCATCATCCTAGGGGTGCAATATTTACTATACCCCTCAACTGCCTGTTAAATTGTATATAATATACAAATAGTTCGACAGTCGAATACGTTACTCAAATGCATCATCAATAAGGACAAATAAGTAACACATTCATGAGTCTGCTTTCGCACATGTTCTTTTCTAAATCACTCGATCACAAGCAGATATAGATAATTTACATGGATATGTACGCATGTATTTGTGTTATAATATGGTTCCATAATATTTGCAGTTTTACAATTCTTTAAGGACGATACTGCTAGAGAAACAGGACTTAATGAACAACATAAGTATCCTAACTTTTCAGCTGAAATGCAGGCGATATGTATAGAAAGCAATACAATACAATGTTGCATTACGATACGCTTACCCCTAGTTATGTTTTACACCATTAACATAAATCGTCATGCAAATGTTTTTCTTGCAGAGCTTTATTAATATCTTAGATAATTACATCCAGTACCCCGAAACAGCATGGCATTACATAATCAATCCAGACGTGAACGTATTCGCTTGGTAAAGTAACCCTTCAAGACTGCTTTAGATGTGTAACACACACACACACACACGCGCGCAGACAAATCACGTTCAAATATTATTTGTTAAATTTAATTGCATACTTGTTTGTTTATTAGTTGCTCCAGATTTTGCATCTCTTGCTCTGAAAGGTTTTCTGTAACAACAAATATATCCGATAATTAATCGATGCGAATGTTACCGTACTAGAACATAAACAAAGATTGATGTGTAGGTGTAACATAGTTGTGATATTCATACAATTATTAAACACTATTAATCAAATAATAAGTTATACTAATACAGTGACATAATCGACCTTGTAATGTTTAAATATTAAAATTACTAAGGCAACAATGTATGACCTGCGATTGATGATTATATGCATATCAATAATATTGAAGTCTAATCAGTAACAATGATATTACTTTCTTTCTTCTTTAAGAATTTTACTTTGTCGTTTTGCATAATAGAAATACTATGTGATTAAGAAACTTATGTAAAATATGTAGTTTTTAAAAGCATAACAAAAACGCTGCCAAATGAAGTTAAACACGATTGTATTATATCGCATTTCGGATGAAAATAGTATGTAAATAAGAAATTTCTGAAAATGTTTAGTTTTAAACTTGATATAAATAAATACTGCTAGACTTGTGAAGATTATGTTTATTGATAAGAGTTTTACAAACATTGTAATATCTTTCTAAATGTAACTCTCTACCCTCAGTGCATCTTGAGATCACACGTTTGACCAATTATAGTGTATGAACAGAAAATACATACATAAATCTAAATTACTAATATGTGCTATTTAAATCACCATCGACTATATACATAGTGCAGAAACTTATATCTATATATATCTTTGCGAAATCACAACAACATAGCATTTGTAAGGTACATCATACTTACTGACTGGTCTTTGCTGGTCGAGTCCAGCCAATTCCTCCTCCCTATCTTTCTGCAAATATATTAGCAATACATTTAGTGTCACTTTTTGAAGAGTTGTGGTATGCTGTAGGAAAACAACGTCAACATTTAATCATGTGGTATACAACTCCTTACAGGGATGAGCTGTTCGAAACTTTTCAGACAATCTAAACAAAAATCCACCCATAACACATATTATGCAAGTAGTTTATTGCATCACTCATGAAAAGTCAATCGCTGAGGTTTTTTTAGTACTATGATGATTATTATTATTATTTTTATTATTATTATTATTATTATTATAGCCACATTACATTTATATCAATTCTTAATTTTGCACTGAGTTTTTATCTCCGCTTAACTAGTCACTTAGATGGGTAGATTGGTTTATTTGTAAAATGGGTAGTCGCTTTTTACAAAGCATAGTTCATTGAATAACAAATGTATCTGTTTTATAATGGTAAGTAAAATATTATTACTTGTGATACAATACTATATAATATATTATATAGTACTGTATTGTAATATTATGTATTTGTAATATAAAAGCGATCGTTCGAAATCCCTTGGTGTGAGTAAGCAATTACCCTCTCTTGGTTTGGATCATTCCGAAGACGATCACCATCTAGATTACATTTAGCACACGCTGAGTCTTCTTATTTGTTACTACTATGAGCATTTATTTCACCTAGGCCTGAGGTATCCTCCATTGATCCATTGTCTGTGTTATGCCCTTGATCATTTGGTTCTTCTTGACTTGGGTTATCCTCGATTGATTCATTATCTGTGTTATGCAATTGATCATTTGGTTCTCCTTGACTTGAGTTTTATCCCATTGATTCATTGTCTGTGTTATGCAATTGATCATTTGGTTCCCCTTGACTTGAGTTATCATTCATTGAGTCTTGGTCTGTGTTATTCAATTGAGCATTTGATCCTCCTCGATCTGAACTATTACCAAACATGACTCTGTCACCACCTACAGAATGGGGAGTTAATAATACCTCGACTTCGGTACTCCTTTCGTGGCGTTGAGCATCTACAAAAACATCGTATCTTTAGTTGTCATTTGTATTAACTTCTGAAAATAGGTACAGTATACATTGTACAAAGCTTTTAAAAAGAACATTTTACCAGAACATAACATATTGACACTGACACAATATAGTAACATATTTTTTTAATGTTGTGTAGAGACTTCCCGGCTAGCGCAGTGGTTGGCATAATCGCTTTTCACCGTGGCAATCGGGGTTCCGTTCGTGTTCCCGTGCATATTTGGTTTGCAGTCAACCTACCGGGACGGTGGCGTTTCTTTCTAGTACTACGGTTTACCCCCACAGGACATGACCACACTAAAATATAATAAATATATTTAATTAAGAAAGAAATAGATGGAGTTTGCAGCTATGATTCGTAATTCGTCCCAACTCTCGAGGTGTCGTTAAAAAAATAGATATGAGTGCTGGGACACCCCACGCCCTCACATAATGCAGTTTTGACGAGGAGTTTGTATTATGACCTAATACGACTGTGTCGTATTCAATATACTATGGTATATAAAATATATGGCACACTTTGGTGGCTCTCGTAGTTCAGAATATACTAGTACTAAGCAAAGACACCGGTGTTTAAAACAGTCTTATGTCGGCATAAGATTTGGCAGCGAAATATCAAAACGAAACAGACACGTGATTTCGTTTGCATTGTATAAACGATGGAAGGTGTGGGCTATAGATTACTTGACAAATTTCAGTTTTTCTTGCGATTAATGTAAAAACACACCCTGAAGGTTATGCAAACACCACCTAGGACCACACATCCCACAGTAAGACAAACTACTATCGTGCTTTGACTCTCGTCTGCCCTGTGATTCTGGGAACATCTGAAAGAATGGCAAACCATGTGTCTGTAACAAACAAAATAAGACATCTCACAAAAAGAACATATACACAATAAAAACATCACCCCAAACCATCATTGTACAAACAATTAAAACGGCAATCAATATTGCTTGTATTCATGTGCAATTTATCGTACAATGTTTATAATACATTACCACCACCACAGCTAGAAACACATCACGTCCGTCTACAGCGTCCCCAAAATCATTACAAACATATAAAACAACACAGCACCGTGTCACCACAGCTGCTACAAAAAACCGGAGCATTAATACTATTTATATTCAATTTACCTTTGCATGTTATGCTGAATTTAATAGTTTGTGTTTCCGCGTACATCTCTGAACACGTGTATATTCCACACTATTCTTCCGTAAGATACAGTATGGTCAGTATGCACGTGTTATCTCTGAGTGTTACATTGTATGTGTCTCTAAAGCTGGCGTTCATCAGTTGGGAATGACCACCTGGTCCAAACTGGCATTCTGCTATCCTGACGGTATCGTTAGACTTCTGATCGGTAAACTTGAAAACTACACCATAACGACGGTCGGTTTTACATTCTATGGAAACATTCGCCACTGAAGTGATACTGTTACCACTTGCTCCCTGGACATTTGTACCTCTCACAATATAGAAATTCGCGGCAAACAATGTCAAGTATTTATTTATTATCAGCGAAAATATACACAGAGACGATACATGTACTAATTTGGAATTTATGTCGTTCACCGTGCTTCGAACTCAAATATAAATATGCTTCGTAATAGACCGACCCGGGTTTTGCCATAATAAGTTTAAACTACTACCTATTGTCAAAGTATTAATTTCCAATCATCGAATATCACAAACATTACCACGTGCTTATTTAAAGGAACTTTGGCATCAAAAAGGGCCTCAGCGGGGCATTTTCTTAACAAATGCGGACATTCAGATATTAATACTGACATATAATACTGGTTAAAACAGGGTATACATTATGAAAAAAGGAATGCACGCATTCTGAGATAAACATCAATTTATAAAATGGGTCTTGTTTGTTTGATCCATTTCATGTTTACACTTTGACGTCATAATTGTGAGCATTTTCTATAACCACAGTTGACACTCTACTTCTGACCAAGCATGATAGCGCAGTTGGTTAAAGCTATGTATACTGTTATTTTTGATTTTCGTATGTCTGCTTGGTTGTGAGTTCGATCCCTGCTTGGGGTTTTAAATGTTAAGACTTTTCTGCTAATTTGTTTTTATCAAATATTTTATTGTGTATTATATAATGTTTTATTTATTTCATGCACATCTTTATCAAGCACATTTCAATCATATTATATCATTTAAAGTGTAATAGGAATCCGATTTTGTGATGACATAGTCCCTTTAAATATGACAAACATTTATGCACGTGGTCTTTTGTATTGAATTGTTTCACCGCTAAGCACGAGATATCCAAGTGCGATGATTGGATAATATTAAAGATAAAGTTGAATATGATTGAGATTTGTGGAAGCGTCTATTAAAAAAAAAGTTTAAATATTATTGTTTTTAAATAAGGTTTGTTTTAGAATGATTCAAGTAACACTATGCGACATATAAAATATCACATTTCAAACCGTAACAAAATGTATGAAGAAACTTCTGAACTATTTACTTACTTTATGAACACAAGTAGAAATTGGATGGTAATTTCTTGTTGTTGTTTTTTTTCTCCAGACAAACGAACTAATACTAATTTTAAGCCGACTTCGTAATCACGATGTACATACGGAACACAGCTGCAAGGCAGACTGCGATTAACCGATCCATGCCGCTAGTGATCCTCTAATCTGTAATGTAAAATAATTGACAATGCTTTTTCAATGCGAACATATTTCTTTTGCAAAATATAATAATTGTGTTAAATTGACATCAAGTGTTCATTGCAATTAATTACTCACAAGCCGTTTAGTACAGGTAGGCTTAATAGTATCATGATTTCATGATATTTTCTAAGAATTAATATTTAACCAGATTGTTGCATCTGGTTTTCGGAATGTTACATGTCAACTGAAATCGTTTGTTGTTTGTTTGTTAATTTGGATTTTTCGCCGTTTTTAACACAGTCATATCACGGCGGTCAGATCATAATGACACTTTTCCTGGGCAAGCTTAGCCGATCTAAGCAGTTTACCAGTACCAAGTGCACATACTTATGCCAGTAACTGCCTTACTTGAATCAGAGGTAGGGGGAGAATGGCCGTAGAAATAATTTCATGACCAATCCCCACACAAGTTATGTGTTAGTGTCATAGGATGAGATTGCTCATATAAGACATGTTTTAAAACCTTATTTTTCTAGTTTAGTTCTAATCTGTAAATTGTTCTCATGGTCATTCAATCAAATGTAGCACAACTAGCACTTCACAAGTTATACTAATCCACTGATTATTAACCCGTCACGCATGACTTAGCGTCTCATGACTATGTCAAGATGCAAGAAATATCATTACATTTATATCCAATGCACATTGCAGATGTCTAATAAATCAATGTGATATTCATGCGTTGCAGGTTATTTTTTTTTTATAATAATATTTATTATTATCAATAGTAATATTTTATAATAAATAGGATTAGAAATATATCATTAAATGCATTATTATAGATTAATATGATTTTATATATGTATTGAAATAAAACGTAATGTTTCCAGTCATACCAATCATTGTACATTATAATGTATAAAGAAATATCATTACGTTTATATCGATTGCACATTGCAGATGTCTAATAAATCAATGTGATATTCATTCGTTGCAATGTTGATTGTCCTCGGACGGAAAAACCCATAAACAAATAATACAACACAAATAGAAATATATGTCGACTGGGATACGTTGGCATCCGGGCTGGGGTTCGAACTCACAATCACCGGATTGACAGTCGAGAGATCTACCAACTGAGCTAGCCAAGCCCGACTGAAATCATGCATCTAGGCGCTTATTGTGTTATTTCAGTCGACTATACATATAGGTAAACATTGTTATCTCATTGCTATTTATATAATTTAGATAAATTATATTTATAGAAGTAAAACTAATTGAATACTACTGCGTTAAATATTTGATAACATGAATATATTGTACACGAATTTCAGACACTTCATTAAAAGATAAATGATATCAAGCACGTGCATTATGATTTAAACCTCAATTAAATTTAATAAAATCCATGGAAGTAACACATGTAATCATAACGACATTTAGTTAGTACTAGCCGTTTGATATTAATATTTGCAGCTTACATGCAGCTCAAGAAAATTATTATCAATGTCTTTGAACAGAGCGAAATACCCATGATAAAATCACACCACAACATTTTTCTGTCTCATCCATCTCAACGCTTAAACAAAGATGCAACTTTTTGTTTTGTTCTTTGCTAAAATGTGACGCACAATTGTAGTAACACGTAGCAAACAGTTTAAGAATTTGCCACATTGACATGACAATATCTTCCTATTCAACAAACATATGACCAAGAAACGAGGGTGCCCTAGAATCACAATTCAAATTATTAGTATTAACAGTATAAAACATGGTAAACACAAATAGACAAAACGCATACACACGACAGCAAAAATGTAAACAAGAACTATATATAAATTAACTAGTTACATGACTTTCCTGTTAGTTAATTACTTAAATTGGCAATGCGGAAATTAATGTGTATATTTTTCTTTAAATCTTTGATTGAAAACCCCTCAAATTTGTAAATAATCCCAAACACGGATAATAATACTAGAGGTAGTTCATACAGTAATAAATAAAATATGAGGAGATTGAAGATTGACAA
>JAPFQT010000136.1:137500-170000 GCA_027627225.1 Congeria kusceri
AAAGATGGTCATAAAATATGCACATGACGATAAAACCACTATTTATATATTAACTAAATAAACAACGCAAACAAACATTGACCATGTAAAGTTCTGGGCCGTTTTCACCAACCCATTCTTAGAAAAAATAATCCACTAAGACTAACAATTGTTGTATACCAAGAACGAATCAAATTATAGCGTGTTTAGAGTTGAACAGTTTCAAGAATATGCTCTATTTATCCCTCTGAAGTATAAAATAGGTGGGTCAATATGAGCCTGTAGGATTTTGAATGCCAGGCAAAAACAACATCAATATCGACGTGGTTCACTGTTGACCATGAATTCACCAAAGTAATGGTCGGCCGACGACTGCGCCATTATGTTCCATAATGGATCTTCGTTCTCTGAATAGTCTATGTCTTTTATAGACTACATGTTTTTATTTGTTCCATTGCATTATATTCGAAGTTTTGTTACTAAATTGAGTACGTTTGTGCTGTCGAAAACCATTTTAATGCAAAGCTTGGCGCTTGTATTTTCAATATGGTAAATATTACAAATTCTAATCGCATGTTGAAATCACGTCGACCATTACGCGAATATTTACAGTATATCCCTTTTTTGAATGTGCATTCTATGTACATCAGATATGAACGTTTACAAATAACCCATGTTGTATTTGTATTATCAATCAGCGACCAGTCTGAGGTACTGCGACTCGTCTCCATATCGCGAACGATCCAAACCTTCATAACGGCTTGGTTCCGCCCTTCAAAGAAAACATTATAGAACAACAACAACTACAAAACCATCAACAGGAGCAGCAGCTGCAGAAATAATAATAACGACGGATGTTGGCTGATGTATAGCTATGAGAACCTGCGACCAATGTGTGTATTACACATACATGCATGATGATGGAGTTTTTTTCTTCCGTTTTAGAGTTTATTTGAAACACACATCTATGTTCACGTGTTTAAATTAATAACAAATGTGCGCGCAAAACGTGCACATTTTAACAGGAAATATTACCCGAATGTTTTATGAATGAATTTGCACAATACAATGTTGTAAACGCTATGCAGTATAGGAGTTTTTACATACGCAGTAATGTGGAAAAAATGTAGTTATTATTAGGGTTAATTACATTAAACACGAGAAGCTACAAGACACGTGTTAATTAGTGTGACATAATGTCATTAAATGTCACATACAACAGATGAGAAAAAAAGCAAATGAATAGAAATGATACTTACGACGACTGCGCATCGTTGAGAGCGCCATCTAAAACAAATATGCACAGTATAATTTTAACATTATACTTATAGCAGTGAAATTTCAATTATAAACGCATTCTTTATCTAAATGCAATCGACTCAACTGATTAGGTTTATCTTACCATCTACTGGCGTCTCGGGGCATGCATCTGTGGATCAATTTCATGATAAATTTCGCTCTGATCATCCAAGGGTTCTGATGTTGACGTTGCAGACTGAACAGTACTTTCTCTGAGAGCAGAGGTTGTAGAGACAACAATCGGCACCTCGACGTCTTCTAGAAAGCAAACGGAGTTATTTGCGTGTCGCTCCTATACAGTTACTTTAAAGCGTCTTTGTGTGCGGTCAATCTTCAACTAATTTTGTCCTTTAGTTATTAATAATATTTATATTATATAAAATAACCAATGTATAAAGTTTGATATTTGATTTTCGTTAATAATAGTTCCTCTTAAACATGATACTATAGCACGTCACTGTAATGTGTCGTGTTTGCATGGTGCAGATTTGAAGATCCGTATTTTAAAATACGCCTTTGCCACAACCCACTGTTAACAAAGCACAAATGTATATAACGTTATACCTATTGTATCCGTTCGACGACTGAACTTTCGGCACGCACAGGCGACAACGAAAATAATTACAAAAATAACCAATGCACTTGCTCCTGCTAATATGATGCCAATAACGTTCACGCTGGGATTGGTTCTGCAGGTACGGCTACATAAGAAACGATATAAAATAATATTATTTATCGCACACATCGATCTTCCTTCATACACATTAGTAAACATATTTAATTAAATGGATTGTAATCGAACGTTTCACGAAACCGATCGAGTTTATTTGCGTACATAACAATTACAGATAATCCCATTGCAGCAGGTGCAGGTTTTCGAAGCATGATTTAAATACTCATGCACATACAGTAGCGATTAATCGGAACCCAAAATATCACACAGCGAAATCAGAATGTTTGATTTGGATAGCTAATAGATTCCACGCAACAACGCAAAGAGCCCCGAATGCAACTTCGAATAAACATTGAACACGATCATTCAACTCTGCAAATCGCATAATATGTGTTTGCACTTCCTTATATCGATTTTCAAACACTATTACATACGAGGACGTTTCAGGTAGTATGGTATGGGGCTTTCCGCTACCATTGCTCACTTGCAAAATGTACATCCCGTAATCTGACTCCGTAATGTTGTCCACCGTTAGGTTGCTGCTTTCTCTATTCGTATCAATATGAACATGTGAACTGGAGGCGATTTCAGTACATGGATTGGTGTCCGTGCATTTTCTCCAGGTAAAATCAGAACTTATTGGAAGTGGATAAGCCAGAGCGGAAAACGTAAATGTGGCTTTTTCACCCATAGGAATGGTCGCTACGTTTCTATCGTTTGCTTCAATTTGATGGGTAACATCCCTTCTAACTGGACCTGTAAGGAAATAGTGGCAATATCCTTTATTGCAAACGGAAGCTATATATGTACATGTCAATGAATGAAAGACTGACAATAATTACAACTCAGTTAACTTTTTTATTGAAATCTAAAAAGAACGTCTAGTGTAGACTCAATGCGATTTCAATAAACAGGCAATTATATGAACTTCATCTCAACGCTTACCTTTTGAATAAATAAATAACAGTAATACGTATCAATTATATAAATACTGAACTGTATTCGTGCACGTACATTGTTAAAAGTTAGGCGAATACGTACATAATACATTTAAAATCAATTCTCTTCCCCCTAATCCAATCGTATTCGATACCACACAGGTGTATTGCCCCATATCCTGGCTGCCCACAGAAGCAATTACATCTCGAAGTCGCGTGGTAGTGTTTCCTTGACTGTCTCCGTAAAGTTCATCCAGTTTAAAGTTATATTTTAACAGTCGCATGTTTGGTGGAGGAAATCCTTCACCGACACAGTGAAATACGACACTGTCGTTTTCCGTCACTGCTACATTTATAATGTCGTCGAATGATTTTTTGGCACTGAATCCGTGAACTATCGGCTGATCTGAAATTATCGCAAATAAATATCGTTGACAAAAAAATATCGTACGAAAAACGGCACTAAAAGTCTATGCTATTCGAACTTTTACCAATAACAGTTTAACTTGCTCTTTCAAACATGTTTTCAATAGTATGCAAGCAATATTAAGGAAACAGGTATTACATAAAACGTGCATGTGTAACTGCACGGAATCTACACCCGTGAAGTTCGTTTGTCCTGTTTCGTCTGTATTGGTTACCATACAAGTGTAGATACCAGCATCTGTTCTGGCTACTTTCTGAATTAAAAATGTTCCATTTAATAGGGTAACTCTGTTTTTGGTCCATCGTACTCCCGTTCCTGGCGGATTGCCAGATTGATATCTGCACAATGTGTTGAAACTGTCTCCTTCCTTGATGTACACATCGTCAATGTTCACAACAGTTGGAGGGTCTGAATATTTGAGAAATGGAAAATGTATAACATTGAAATATTTTTTTTGTCTGATTATTAAAAAATTGTCAAACATCATTGGCAGGAAGAAACACAAGTCCAACTAAGAGAGCGATTACCTGGGCTGTGGCAAAAATGGATTATTCTTATTATAATATTTACATTAACTGTGGCAGAAACATTATTAAATTAATTATTTTAGTGTTGATTGTTTAGTAAGACATTATTGTTTGATAATGTTATATTGGTAAGTTTCAGGATATAAAATAGTAAAGTGATACATACACAATGTATTGAGATATAACTTGCTTTTACTTTCGCCATGCGTGTTGGATGCCACACACTTATATTTTCCCGAATGTTGGCGGAAAGCTTGAGTAAGATTATAGTTAAGTTGACTTGTGATGTTGCTCTCAGATTTCGCTTCATACGTATCTACTACTGTGTTATTGCCTTTAATGAGCCTCATATGCGGTGGAGAATTACCTCCGGCAATACAATGCAACATCGCGGTGGCGTTTTCTATTAATGTGATATTGGACGCACCTTGTAATGCTCCCAATTCAAACACGTGTATTTGTGCGGGTACTGCAATTCAAAGGAGACGATTGTTTACACATGGATAGCCATTTACATGGTTATCGTGGTCTCGTATTCATGTAAACATGAATTCTAAAATCCAAACACATATTCTTTGTCTGTATAAACAATGTATACAATAAGTTTAGATGCATACATGTATCAAATCCTAAACTTAACCATAACCTACATTAAAGCCAGCAATATCAGCAGTGTAAAAAAGAATGATTACCCATTGCCTTTTTCAGGCAAGTGACCGATTTTGACTTGTCTAGCCGTGAGTTATATGCTTCATATTTACTCTTTTTTTTAAAGTGGCGATTAATTTACACACATATGTGGCAAGCAGCGAAAGATATACACATCCATTGCGTAGAGCAGTGCGAGTTTAAATATTTCAATAAATGTACATGCTTTAACATATGCCTATAAAACCAAATATTACAGTACAAGCTTTAGATGAAATGCATTTAGCAGCATCTCACCACTAGTTGTGACGTTCGTAATGTTGCTGTAAGTCAGTTTTCCGTTGACGGGTATGGCACATTTCCAATGGTCGACTTGCCAATCGTCCAATTGAATATGTATTCTACAACTAACCGCTGAATCGTCAATGCAGTTATAATATGCTGTTAAGACAGATATTACCTCACACTCAAGTTCAGTGTTATTTATTTGTCAAGCGGTAAAAGTTGTGCCCTCCTCTCCATTGCGAAAAAATACAGTCACGTTCGGCTTATTACCTGTCCAATAACACGTTATGTTGAAACTCGTTGGAGATATAATAGTACTTGTTATTCTGATATCACCTGTTGCTGAAAAAGTCAAATACTTATTATATTCTAATGAAATCTGTTTATTTAAATAAGCGTCGGTGAGAGGAAAAATCATCGAGCTCTGTACATCGTAGCAGGTTGTTGAGCAACAAAAATACTTCACACATATAACAAAACTGTGTGTATAAGTAAATTAATTACATCTAATGATTCTAATGCATAATTGCAAGTTGTACAATATCAAGATCATTGATGAAATTTAATTATATGTAAGCCTAAATATGTTCAACATTTGTTCAGTGTGTTTCTTTATTTAATTAAATCTTACTTAGTTGTAAGTTTAAAAGGAGAATCCAAGCTACAGGTATGAGATAACTATCCATTATGTTCCTCACAAAATGTGAATCACGCATCGACAAGTTCGTTATCACTGTTCACAAGTTATGGAATCAATGTCATCTGAATAAGACGTTTATTTCATGTTAAGGAAGTTAAAATTCAAATGAACAATAAAGAATGGGATTCACTTCCAATTCACATGAACTGTGTGGATTGTAAAACGTATGGCATAATATGCATGTAACTTAAAAGCAGTATTGTTGATCGTTTACTTGATTTTATGAAATGTAAAATTGCAAGTAACGATATTCAGTTGTTGCCTCATGTGTTACACTAAATGTCGTTGACACAAACAAACACTATAAACATTATTTAATAAATATAAACAAATCCAGTTGCGACAGCAGGGGAGAACTCTTGTTAGCAGCCCAAGGTCCTTTGTTTATGGCAAGTGACTAATTGCCAAACACTTACACAGCACATAACAAAAACACATAACAAACACAAAACACAAATGAATAAAACTGGGGTCACCGCCTTGGAACGGTCAATGCAAAGCATTGTGGGTTGAAACCGGTTTACTTGCGCACGAACCTCACACTTGGCTTAGAATTATTCACAAAACATGTACGTGTAAATAAAAATTAACCTCATAGCATCGCAATTCAAATTAAACAACAATACAAGAGAATACTATTCAATTAAATTACCATTACACAATGGCAAGATGCAAACCAGAGTAGCAGAATTGCAACTTTCTGGCACGATGAGATGGAACAAAAAGCAAGGATCAACTAAATCTCGTCTTTTTATAAAACGCTTTAAAGACATAGCATCATATAGTTCAATTTGCAGATCACCGTCATGCAATTTCATGACGAAGCCGTAATAATGGGTGTAAAAGGCCAGATTACATTGCTTTGTTATATATGTTTATTTTAAACTAAATAAAACTTAATATACTATTCTACATCTTCCTGCCAACTCAAATTGAAAATTATTTTTTTTAACTTAATCAACGTGGGTGTTAAAACCAGCGTTTAAATCGGAAATGCTGTAAAATATTAAATAAAATGGCAAGATATATCCTACATGACCTTACGCTTATTTAAATGATGACGTAATCCAGAAACGCGCAATTTTATGTGTTCATAAAACAAAAATGTTTGTAAAATTAACATCACATATACATGGAGACTTTTGCAATGTAAATGAACACGCACACATTACGACATTGATTGCGTATCACATCCATCAATGTACAAAAATGAATTATTACATCACTTTATGGCCTTCTTTAAACATTGTTCACATATTGGTCCCTGGGTTACAGTAGAACACCGCCTCGACGCTCATTATTGTATATAGAGATTTTAATAGGATTTTAATGTTTATCTGAAACTACAGGGACTAGACCTTGGATATTTTTTATGTAGCATTGGCGTATATTCATATACCAAAATTGTTAAAATAGTATTCCTCGGCTGGCCAATGGCCTCCCCTGGTCTCGAAAATGTTATATGGACTTTTAATACGAAACAACTTAAACAGTTTCATTGTCCACAACTACTTAAACTTATAAAAGACGTAAGCCTGTTTATATGAGTTGTAGCGTATTTAAATTGTTTAGGCGATGATTTTTCCATAAAAAGTAGCCCCTGGGCCAGTTGAACGTCTGGTCCTTCTGGGGCCCTTGAAGATAAAAGAGGATGTGTGTGAAAATTTAAACCTACTGACGGTATTTATTTTGTGTAATATCGCTTGGCATTTTTATAATCGAAATTATACAACAGTTAATACCTTAAATACAATAGATTTAAAAAAAATGCTGTATATAAATATAATGTGAAAAGAATGTGTTTCCGAAATTCGTAAATTCATTATCCATTGATTTTAGACATCACAATGGAAAGAAATAACGATTATGTCATGTTTTTTTACCTTGTTGGTCAAATAATTGGATTGCATTTGCAAAATTTTTTTTGGTGTTTTTCAAAACCATGCATTGTCATGTAGACACTGCTATACACTTTATGTGTTGCAGTATTATTATAGCAGCTTAACCGTTCAATTTTTAATTACACAAATATATTGCATGCAAACTTGTTAACCTGTTAATGGTGTTCATAATGTAATATCCATCTTATGTAAGCATGTTATAAAAACAATACAAATATTTTTTTTTATTATAACTAATCATAGCAAATGTATACAATCTTATAAATACATACACAACAAGAGAAGAGCTTATGTTCCTCGGAAATGCAAAACACTATACACGACACGTTTAATGATTGTCAATATATATCACATGTTATAAAATGTCCCATATGAAAGTACAAACGCCAACATTAGTTTGTAGGAATAACTTGAAAACAACAGGGACCCATGCAACGGATAGTGCTCAAGACTCCGGACATTTAAGTGACGTCGTGAACATAATTTGCAAAATGTATGGACAGTACTGACAATATTCAGATATGTTCATGCTAATGATATATTTCTACCGAGAACTATTACTTATATCTAAAATCATACTTAACTATATACAATTTATAATAAAGCTAGATCTAGATTGGTGGTGTAGTAAATATACGTTCAAAAATGTGCCTGTCCAAAATTCCGTACATGTGTACACTATCCGGTGTACGGGTCTCTACAATGTAGATGCGTAACTTGGTTATAACGATTTGATTTAGATGTCAAT
The DNA here is from genome assembly GCA_027627225.1 of Congeria kusceri. Taxonomy (NCBI): domain Eukaryota; kingdom Metazoa; phylum Mollusca; class Bivalvia; order Myida; family Dreissenidae; genus Congeria; species Congeria kusceri. The sequence continues at coordinate 145,626 of JAPFQT010000136.1, forward strand.
CGACATATTATTTTAAATATATATATATATATAAATATAAAGGCTATACTACAGTTAGGTATATGTAAGTGAAGGTTGGTTTATGAAGCAAAAATTGGAAAAACACAATGCAATATATTTTCAAAACACAACATAAGATGTCATTAGACTGTGCAAACTGTCTTTATCCCTTGATCATTGAATACTGTCACGTTTATTGAACGGAGTGAGTGATATTTTCACAATTGAAGAACGCTGATGTGATAACGATGCATTTCATCCCAGTATTAGAACTATTATATTCTATATATTCAATAATGGAATTTGTCAACGCGGTGAGCTCTTTCTATTTAGAACACTTTGATCCATGAATACAAATTATTGTTCAAAACTAATGGTATTTTGATAGTTATATATTTTAATTCGAATTATTTCGAACGGCAATCAGGCCACACAGACTGTTTTCAATTTGCGAGTCATTGTTGGTGTCTCTTTTACAACCAATATTTTCTCCAACTGTTTGATTTTCGCTGAAATAAATAATGGAAGCAATACTTATCATGTTAGTCAAATTTTAACCAACATGCATGTCGTTGGTGTATACCGAATATTTAACAAAAAGCAATGAAAATAAGAGTTTTGCGATATCCTTAACACACTATATCGACTAGCATTAGTTTCAGTGAGCACTTTGAAACCAATACACTCTAGGTTTGTAAACGTGCACATGTACTTACTTACTCACGTCCAGTGGTTTTTAAAATATTTTAATATTGTAATATTCTAAGCGAGTTACTCAGGACAATGCGTGTTGCATTTAAATTTCGTCAATCAGCGGATATACTTACTGACATGTCATTTTGCTAATGGGAGATTCCACAATTCTTTCGACCTTTCAATCTTCAGTTTTTTCTATAACAATTTATACTTGAAAATTATATTTTCGAAGTAAGTTAGGATCATAAATGTTGAGAAACTGCGACTTATAAATTTTTGCGTAACAGACACAATATCATAGACACATACAAATACATACTGCAAGAAAAGCCGTTTGCGTATGTTATGTGTTTGTTTCTCATTAGTGAATTAACAATAATTATTAGCATACGAATATAAGATCCGATCCATACTGTCCTTCTTTCTTGGTGTCACTGGGATCTATATTAGTTTAATTATGTAATAATAATAGAACTATTAATAATAAATACTACCACTACTACTACTACTATTACTACTACTACTACTACTAATACTGCCACTACTACTACTACTACTACTACTACTACCACTGCTACCACTACTACTACTACTACAACAACAACTACTACTACTACTATTACTACTACCACGACTAATACTACTTCTACAACTACTACTACTAATACAACTACTACTATTACTACTATTACTTATAATAATAATAATAATAATAATAAAATAGTAATACTCATCATCATCGTCATAATCATCATAATAACAGCAATATGCATCTGAATAAGAACATTTTATTATGTCTATTCGATTTTACGTTAAATGTGCATTCAATTAGGCTAAACAAAATTAATGAATTGTTTCTCAGGCACTTTTTCCAAAAAATTAGGAGAGAGTGCGAAATTAGTTTTTAATGAAGATTTTTTTTTTTCTCCTACTCTTTTCTATTGGCACTTTAATGGCTTATTAAAACAATTAATTAAGTACAGAGTAAAGACATTTTTAAGTTACAACATAAGCATAATAACAACATAAGCATCCCTTTTTTTTTTATAAAATTCTAAATATAGATTTATTAATCACAACCTGTCATTTATGCAAGCTGATGTATAAAGGCAATCAATTTGAATGTTTATAATTAAAATAAGTGCCTTCAAATTGATATACCATCAGCATTAATGTACTTCTATTTATAGAATTTAACTTTTCGTAATTCATCTTTTTTTAAAACTGTAAAAAATATGAATTATGTTTGCAATACATCAATACGTTCTTGAAAGGAAAATCAACACTTGTAAATGCAGCTGGCATTTTCGTCTATTTCCATAGGGCTTATATTGACACAGATTTTCTTCAAACAATGTTGAATGCTATTGCACAAGTAAAAGCATCTACGAAGCAAAAGTTTAAATCAACAAATAGCCGATATATATAAAGGTTCCCAGTTGAATATGACATCTTGTTTCAAAATTTACACAGTATTTCACAACTTGTGTAAAGCCAATTTATATAATCAACTCAGACAGGAGGAAAGTTACTGGAAATACCGAAATCTCTACCGGGTTACTCTTATTCCTCTATGTTTATATGCGGATTATTTTAATTTTAAGCCGCTGCCCATGGGATATAATTTAATACATCGTAATTGTAGTAATAGTTCTTATGAACGTTTGTGGTGTTTATTCGTCCGAAATCTGTTTTTTGTTTACGAAAGGCATTGTTTTAAAAGCGCTTGGTACGAACGGAATACTATAATGTACATGCTGGTTTTCTCCACAGTCATCACCAGTTATCGCATACAGAATATAAACGAAAGCCAGTTACCAAAATGTTAATATAATTCACATATTGCAATGCGTAGTTTTTGTATTTTGTTGGGTAATATGCCCATTAGAAACAGTTTCTGCAAAGTTTTATTTTTATCAACATATTTCTGGACTGCTCATTGAAAAACCCGGGCGCGATCGTCATAAATATTAAATAAATTTTTTTTTGGCATTTAATCAAATTCGTGGCGGGCCATACAAATACGTTGCGGCGCTGCCTGAGAAACAAATCATTAATTTTTTTAGCTTTTTAGAACAGTTATAAACTGGTTCCACAATATGTAACCAATCTGCTTAAAAATTCGGTGACAGTAAATGGTATTTGATGGTACCGTATCTGTCTTTGGTAAATCGATGTAATCAGTATCGTCAGCCAACATCTGTTTACGGCTTGTTGATTTTGCTACTTTAACATATTGAGTCACAGCAGGTAAACCATTTCCCGATGTCTTGAGATTATTTTCTGTTCTGTTAAGGTCGGTATTTTCTACCGGCCATTTATAAGTCTCGGATTCAGCTTCCGTACATTGGTCATACGTCATTTTACAAGTTTCACCTTGGAGCGAAAATTGTATCGTCTCATCATCCGTACATTGATAATCTGCCGTTGCATTAACGGTTGTATGTTCTAAATTACCGAACTCGTTTGTCGGATTCGTATCTTGGCCAAGAGTGATTTCGGAGACACTTGTTACTTCTTCTGACAATGTATTGTTTTCACTTTTTTGTATCTAAGTTTGATCGTATTGCATGCCACATCCGTTCATACTTTTTACCGGTCTATTACCGTGCTCGGTGTGGGTCGTTGTAAATGCAGAATCCGTATGTATAGCTTTGTGTATACATGTAAGGTCTATAATTTCGATATTGGTCTCTTCACGATTCGTTTTATTGGCAATCACAAAATGTCCTTTGATATGTTGATTTTCCGCATAATTATTTATGGTTACCGGTATATCTAAACCACACGCATTGTCTTCCGGCCCATCACGATAATCTGTTTACACATCTGTGTCAAGTTAATTTATCATTTCAGACGCAACATCTTTGTTTCTGTCTTGTTTCATGCGCACAGTCACGTCGCCCGCGTGTGTTGTTTGATCATGAGAAACAACATTTCTGCTTGATTGAGTAGGTCGATCGGTAATAAAGGTTGTATCTTCTTCACCATTGTAGTCTCTGTTATATTCGGAAGCTATGACTTAAGCAAGAAAAAATGCAATTTAAATCTTCAATTGTATTTCGTACCAACAAATGCCTTTATTTAATGACACAGCGTGAATTATACTCGTATGTGTCTCACATTTAAGCATTCTTTAGAAAATGCAATTAAAATGGAACTTTAAATATTTTCTATTGCTATTTTATAACAACAAATACAAACACATTCGATACAGACATATTTTATCGTAATGACATAATCGTGACCTGGATACATTTTCAAACCGTATAAAGCTTATAAACTTTGCATTAGTATAGACGGCAAAGTTTACCTGAAATATAGCTATTTATTATTATTATTATTATTATTATTATTATTAAGGCATTGCTTTATTAGTGTAGAGTATTATCACTCTTAAGTATTACATTTTATTATTAGTTTAGTTTATGTTTACCGGATAAATAACGTTGCATTATTATTCACGATAGTTTAACCTGATATATAACCTCGCATTTTTAGTGTAGCTAATGTTTACCTGATGCACATCGCTTCTTGTCACGCCAGCGGTGAATACACATGCCGACTGTTAAACCTAAAACAACTACTAGGACAACGAAACCCGACGACAGCCTAACTATCAGACCAGTGTATGTTCTCGCCGATTGATTTTTTAAACTTGGACTATCTGCAAGAAATGCATTTGTGGGATGTAAAACATGCATATCATACTGTTACTAATGGAAATAATAATATTAACAATAATTGATAATACACTCTTAAGTACTTACCGTCGCACGAAATATTCAGATCGGTAGTTGGTGTTTCCTTGAACAGCTCTAAACACGTGTATGTTCCACACTGGTTCTCTGTGAGATGCAGTATTGTTAGTATGCACGTTAAATTACCCTGCGTTACATTGTATGTGCCTTTAAAGCTTCCATTCATCAACTGGAATACTACTCCGTAACGTTTTGTTTAACATTCGATGGACACCATTGCCCCGTGCGTTATATTTCTACCAGTTGCTAACGTGATATCAATACCACGGACAAAAGAGCAATTCACTGAAAAACGCCGCATAATCAGAAAACGATTTATTTGTCTGCGTCGTTCCTGTACATAACTTGAAGTAAGGATTTGTATTTATACTCCAAAAAGAAACACATACTGCTAAGATAAAATAAAGGGGAAAGCAAGTAGACACGTGCATTTTGTTGCTTTGTACTTATAACTGTGTATCGCAGTCAACAATGGGTCTGAGTAGAGCTGAACTGTTTTAACTCGAAGACGCCGAAAGTTCACAAACGATGTCGAGATATTCGAAGTTCGACATATCCGAATATAGACTCTTAGAAGTAGTTAGTCCAAATGTTAATTCAATCGTTATATAAAATAGCGATCGTGTAAACATATAAGGAACTGGAAGCCAGTAATAAATTATTTAAGTAAAGCAAACACATACTCGTTTAAAATTGACAAAAAAGGCATAACGATGTTTTTAATGTGTGACAAATTTGGGTCGTGACTTGGCACGTCTTGCCAAAGGCGTCACCAATTCGAGCTAAACATACATGTATATAAATAAGTGTGAACGTACTTTTTGGGATAGTAAACCACTTCGTCATAACCGAAAATTCGAGTTAAAATTCGAAATATCCGAATTTATTTAAAATAAAATAACGGGGGAGAAAGACTGAAAATACTTCCACTTCGACAAATCCGGAATATCGACTAAAGCGCGTTCGAGATAATGACGTTCAGCTGTATTAATTAGGGAACGACGTTCAGTCTGTTATTTGCCTTACAGTAGTTTCACTTATTAAATATAATAATAATTGAATTATTATTTTAGTGACGAGACACAGTACAGCACGGATCTAAACAAGTTAACAACAAAGATATGCTCACGCTGATGTGTATAACCATATGTACGCAGATATAAAGTGTGTGACCATTGTGTACACAGCAAATCTGCTGTAGCATTATTTTCTCCCTTACTGCGTTCGTCCGAAAATAAATAAATTATTTGCTTACTTAAAACAAACGAAGCACCTTTACAACCATAAAAGACAAACACATAGTTCTTTAGGAGGCGGTCTGCTTTTCTTTTATTTGTCTATAACACCGTTTTACTGTACAAATATATACTACATTAGTATAAAATTAGTCTGCATATCGTTCACTCAAATAAACTAACTTGCTACGCACAAAAAGAGTAACAAAAACAAATCCCTAAAAGAACTACACACTAATGAACGCATAAACGTAACATAGTAAACTACTACTTATATGTAATTCTTTAAATAATTAATGTAAAGTGCAACGTGACTCGCCCAGGAAAAATACAGAGATAAAACCCTTTGAATTGCATTTTGAAAAAAACTCTGGAAACCTGTGCCCGTTTGTCAAATGTCACATCGCAGAGTGTCGGGTCTCACCCATACTAACAATAACAATCATCACGGATACATCTTACACATCGAGGAAACTAGTTACATTGCAATATAATAAATTTGTATACATAATTAAACAGAATGAACAAAATGAACAAACCTATATTAATATACATACTAATGTTATGAACAACAACAACAAATGAACTGAAAACAGACATTCATATATTTGAATATAACTTTTATCTCCTCGTTCTCTCATGTTTTTAAAGTTGCTTTAGCAATTAAAAAATATGCTGAACCACGTGTTAACTCCTGTGTAAGCGAACCTCGAATGACTCTACCCGCCAAATCGAACGAGAAACTCGTGCAAAGGGAAATACCGAATGCTTACTAAAGCGTGACGAAAAGAATAGCAATTATTTTTCCCTCACTGCGTTCGTCCGAAAATAAATAAATTCATTCCTTACTTAAAACAAACGAAGCACCTCTACAACCATAAAAGACAAACACATTATTTGACTTCAATAGAAACTAGCTTGCTTTTTTATCGCACGTGTAAGAACGCACGATATCTGCATATATCTTTCTTAAGTAACAGTAAACGTAATATCTTAATAATGCCTCTGCTATTTGCTGATGCGGACAAAAGGCGAACAGAAAAATAGTTTTGGTTTCACATATCTACTGAATTTAATTGTCAAAATTACCCTCTATAATATAATGTTGAACTCGTGCCACACAATAAACGTATTTTGCGTTACATGTTGAACATTCTTATGTAAAAAACAAATCATTGGAAAAAACACATGTATTAGATATCTACTGCGGCAATATACTACTCTAACCAAGACACCGGACATAGCTTACTTCCTGACTCATCCAGAAATATAAATACCCAATTCAAATAATACACTGATACTTGCTACTGACAAAAATAAACTGAAAACATGTGAAACTTTAAACACAAATTATCTTTTAAAATTATACAAAAGCGTAAAATCCAAGAATACACATAAAACACATACATCTCATTTTGTTGCTTTTTAACTAATAACTATTGTAATCGACAGTCTTATTTAACATTACTGGATATATTTTCGTTGCATGGAAACAGGCTTAACAAAAACTTTTTTGCATCTTGCGAAAAATAAAATTCACAAGCTTATTCGCATACCGAAATTTAAAAGTAACACATTATATGTCCAACGATGTTATAAAGGCGTAGCGGCATTCATTCAAGACCGCAGTCGACACATGTTGTGCATCAGGTCACTCAGGAACACACACACTGGCTTTATTCTGTTAGGAGAATCAACTCTATGTTCATTCCACCATTTTACATTTATTTTCTTTTGAAAATATTGCGTTGTACTTGTGATACACAAAAATATCACATCTCGAGACAAACGTGTATCACATAATTAACATCAACATCTCAACAAAGATCCCGTGGATCTATACTTGATATACAACACATCCAGATATTGATACACAAAAATATCACATCACGAGACAACCGTGTATAACATAATTCACATCAACATCTCAACACAGATCCCGCGGATCTTTACTATATATACAACACATACAGACATTGATACACAAAATCTCACATCACGAGACAAACGTGTATCACATAATTCACATCAACATCTCAACACAGATCTCGTGGAGCTTTACTTATATACACCACATCATACAAGACACACAAAAATCTCACATCTCGAGACAACCGTGTATCACATAATTCACATCAACATCTCAACACATATCCCGCGGATCTTTACTATATATACAACACATCCAGACATCGATACACACAAATATCACATCTCGAGACAACTGTGTATCACATAATTCACATCAACATCTCAACACAGATCCCGTGGACCTTTACTTTATATACACCACATCATACAAGACACACAAAAATCTCACATCTCGAGACAACCGTGTATCACATAATTCACATCAACATCTCAACACAGATCCCGCGAATCTTTGCTATATATACAACACATCCAGACATTGATACACAGAAATATCACATCTCGAGACAACCGTGTATCACATAATTCACATCAACATTTCAACAAAGATCCCGTGGATCTATACTTGATATACAACGCATCCATACATTGATACACACAAATCTCACATCACGAGACAACCGTGTATCACATAATTCACATCAACAGCTGAACACAGATCCCGCGTATATTTACTATATATGCAACACATCCAGACACTGATACACAAACATCTCACATCCCGAGACAACCGTGTATCACATAATGCGTATCACCATCTTAACATTGATACACAAAAATCACACATCTCGAGACAACCGTGTATCACATAATTCACATCAACATCTCAACACAGATCCCGTAGATCTTTACTTTATATACAACACCTCCATACATTGATACACACAAATCTCACATCGAGAGACAACCGTGTATCACATAATTCACATCAACATCTCAACAAAGATCCCGTGGATGTTTACTATATATGCAACACTTCCAGACATCGATACTCAAAAATATCACATTACGAGACAACCGTGTATCACATAATTAGCATCAACATCTCAACACAGATCCCATGGATCTTTATTATATAACCAACACATCCAGACATAGATACACAAAATCTCACATCTCGAGACAACCGTGTATCACATAATTCACATCAACCTCTCAATACAGATCCCGTGGATCTTTATATACACCACATCCAGACATTGATACACGCAATCTCACATCCCGAGACAACCGTGTATCAAATAATTCACATCAACATCTCGACACAGATCCAACCGTGTATGACATAACTCACACCACCAGCTCCATGCAGACCACAGCGGCTCCTTATTACATACAAAACAATCCACATCATTGACGCACCGGAATATCGAGAAACATAAACGCTTATCTCAACGCCCCTCATATTAAAAAACACGCCATGTTTCTTGTGCAATGATAAACAGGACCAGACAACAAAGTATATATAGACTATGATTAGCAACATAATTTTTGTCAGAAAAATGCAGATTGTCTTTTGTGGACTACAACAAGCTTAGCTTGCACTACATATACTCATATGAAACAGAATTTTATATATTAAATAATACCAGAAAACAGCCTATTGTTGAGCCCATATCAGTTAAAAGAGAAACTTGAGCACCAATTAAGAAAAAACATTGAACATGATGCCCATTTCACGAATCTGTATACGTTAGCGCGATTTTAAATGGATTTTTGTTGTTGTTGTTGTTGTTTTGCTACCACCAAACGACATCAGACGCTATGCAATGATCACATTAAAACCGTATCATAATCATTCTCAGCATTACAATTCGTAGGAATCGGAGAAAACGACAAGAAGAAAAACGAAACATACCTATTGAGAAATGATACGAGCCTACGATTACTACAAATAGCAAACACTTCTAAAGCATGCCAGGTGTGTTCTATAAATCCACAGAAACCAATGAATCTAGACGCTAAAATTTAATGTTTGTAATTTGTTTTTTAGCTGGAGACTGAATGATCAACCTTCGCAAAATCGGAAACAAAAACTAGCCACCGTGCCACATGCATAGCTTCACAATGATGAAACGTTTATCTCTGTGTGTACGAACACGGAAGTGTGGAAACTCAGCGCATTCACGAATCCCAACCATGTTTTATTTCAAAAGTTCTCTGTCCTACTGTTATCTACGTATGTAGCTTGAAATTTGATATTCTTCCAACACTAATTAACAAAAACTAGAATTTTGAAATTGACACATGCTGAACCACGTGTTAACACCTGTGTAAGCGAACCTCGAATGACTCTACCCGCCAAATCGAACGAAAAACTCGTGCAAACGGAAATACCGAATGCTTACTGAAGCATGACGAAAAGAATAGCAATTAATCAAGGTTGTAGTCACTTTGTACTAACATTGCAAACTTGAAAGGTAGACCGCAAGTATCCGATGCATATGACAAGGAGCCATCCTCTAAGTAATATTTTAGTGACCTACACATGTTAGGTATGTAAGTGGCAGCTTACTTTAAAATACGAATAATACAGTTGAGTACATATAAGACAAATATAATACTATTAAAAATGTGTTAACCTCTAATCCGATATGTATTTAAATTCAAATGAGCACAGTAAGCAACTTTAATACGGTACTATATGATTATAATAATGTGTTGATAACACTATTCTTTGAGGAAAATCATTACAATGCCGAACATTCGTTGTATGATATTGCGTAATCAATGTTTTACCATATTTTGCCACCTGTTGACATATTCCAGTTCAGTTGAACGCATATATGGAAAACACAAAGGGAGATTACTGTCTTATTTGAAATGACTATACGTAATCCAATCTCCTATCATTCCTATCAGAGTTGTCGTTTGTTGCTCACACCATACAAATTTTCAACGGGCTCAGTGACAAGAATCTTGTCAACATGGATGAAATGTATTTAGCGCATATTACGTTTACTGTTAGAACCACCAACATAGAAATAAAAAATTAAATGGTGTTAAAATGATAATATATAGAAAAAAGTCATACTTTAAATTTCTATTAATGGAACTATTTTCATGTTCATTGACACAAATGGAATCAGTTCGCAGATGTAAACCTAATGTACGCCTAATAACCACTATATGTCCTTTATGATCAGTTACCTATTCAAAGCATACTCCACCACAGAAATCACAATACATACTAATTTATTCTCGGATTTACGCATAGGAAACGTCAATGCAATGTTTTTAAAGCGGCCTGTATCCATCATCATCCAGAAATGAATTTCGCTTCTTCGTATAAAATGTATTTTTGTTTTTCGAATATGTGAAAAATGCTGAGATGACATTTTGGCTAATCGATTGAAATTGCAGGCAATATAAATTAAATACACTCGACGTATTTCGCTACAAAGTTATTTACTCTACAAAATACCAATGCTTTTCAGATATAAACTTATGTAAAAGGCACAACAACCATCGAACTCTCGCATGACATGCTGCGTTATTTAAATGACCTGTAGATAGATGTATCAATTTCTTTTTTATTTTTGGCTGTTGATGCTGCTACTTTAGCCCGAGTTAAAATCATCGATCATCAATGGCTCATTTTGTATTTGCAATATATTTAAGTTTGCTTATGCAATCATTTGATATTTATTTCATCATTACGCCTGCATTGACGAAATAACACCCCGTGGGATAAACTTAGCTGTATTCCACCTTGTTGAATACAGCAAACACGCGCATCATAATGACGTCATATTGTTTATTTTTGTTACGTCATTTGATGTTTTTCGTGTTACTCAGCGGGGTTTTTTTTCGTTTATTTTCAAAATAAAGACAGAAAAAGATGAGATAAATAGAATACCAGGTAAGTGTTGCATACAGATACGTTTATTTGCTCGGCACGAAAACCTAAACCACTCGCCAAGGCTCGCGGTTTAGGTTTTCTAAGCCTCGCTAAATAAACGTATCTGTATTCAACACTAACCTAGTATTCTCTATCTATATTTGTAAGATGACACAACAGTGATTAGACTAGGGTTTTCAAACCAGACTGATGTGTTAATGGGAATCCAATCGGTTGTTCAGGATATTTTATTGGTTTTCCACAGTTAAAATGAACGCATACGCACGTATAACTTTGCTATATTTATTACACTTTAATCAATATTGCATATTGACAAAGTTGCACCCACACGCACAGCGCGACTCCAACGCAATTTAATCAGGGTAGATTGAAAAACTGGAATTAATTTTGTCAGGTTACTGATTTCAAATGTTTTAACATACTGAATGAATATGTACGTACATGATAACAAACATAATTGAGCATTTATTTACTTTAGAGTCCTTGTCGATGTATACATACATAGCCATACACGAAGGATACGTTTTAATAATTTGATGGAAATTAAAAAAGAACAAACTTAAAGTAAATTCAGTAATTTTCATGGCTTTTATAACGAATTAGCACAAACCATTATAAATCATGCTTATAGATGTTGAAAGATAAAATTGCAACGAATAATTATAATTGCAATTCGGGGGTTGAGCGTGACACTGTTGTAGCTGATATAGAAATGATAAGCAGATACAATAGTGTCGCGCTCAACCCTCGAATTGTGCAGTTTGTTATTTATTACTGTCAACTATTTATTTAATATGCAGATAATTCAAAAGTTACCATTGAAGCATGACTATAACACGTATGCCACCATATGTACAAACACTTTTCATATAGAGGTCTTAAACAAATCAAATAAACAACTTACTAATTGACTTTAGTATGATCTTACTTTATTCTAGTTTATATTCGTGATTATATCCATACATTTGTATAATTCTAATCAGTTGTAGTTAAACATCAGATTTCCAGTTACTGGTTCGCATTTACGGACACAGTCAATTTGGACTACAGTTTATTTTGGCAGTTAACGCAATGTTATATATTTACGAGTTGATTGTTTAGCTTAACGTAGCATCGACTATTGGTATAACAATTACCTATCATAATGTGACAATACTCGTACAATGATAGCACTGTGATCCAATTGTTGTCTAATTTACTAATTAGCATTATATACATGCGCATACGATAACCTCCAAATCTCATGCAAAATAAAGATGTTTATCGCTTTATAAATAACGAAAGAAAGAAATCAACACGTTTAATACATGCTGTTGCTCCGTGACTATTGTCCAAGTTTATGACATAAATATTTTCGATAGAATGCTTAAGTCATTTGATAGTTTGATGTTAGAAAATAGAAATTAATCCGACCCTTAAATGTAATATCAGTCCTATTCGGAAGTTAGCATTCAAATAACTCCACCGCCTACTTCTGCCATCTATTGATTCAGAAAGTGTGTCGCCGTTAGGCTGTTGATTGCCCACTTAAGAATTTTAACCACACTGTCATTTTAGGGTTATGGGCCAAATAGTGGAACTCGACAGAGGCACAGAACAACCACAATAAATAATAATTAGAATAGTGGGGTACTCTATTGGTCATACAACTTATTCTGGTTTCTAATGTAAACATGCCAATTTTGAACTTAAAGCATACTTTAGCGTCAATAAATTCTACTGTATCACATGCAGGAAAAAACTCTAAAGCAAGTGTCAGCATTTTTTATTCGATGTAATTAACATCAAACATTTATAGCCATACCGCACAATGTGAAATCCGATTGTTTATATTCGATTTTCCGAACATGTGACTACGTTTATTGTTTAGATCATCCTATTTATCGTCGGCACCAATGCAATACATGTTGCAAACCCAATGTAATCCTCATTAATACGTGTGTTACTATATATAGTAACAAAATGGGTCTACAAGGTCATTATGCGGCTTTTTCCCGTAAATTATGCGATTTTAGCCGCCACCAACTCGGCCGTTATGCATAATTGGCGAGTGAAGGCGCGCCGGTGAAACTGTGCTGGAGAGGCTGATCGACTTGCTTTTAAATCGTCTGTTAGATTTAGAAGGAATAATTCAAGCTCAAACAACTAAAGTGTAACATCTGGTGAATATTGCATAATAGCGAGCAGCAGCTTATCTTTTACCTGTAAACCCATGTATATCGTATAGTATGATGAATTCATTTTCACGAACATGAAGACTGAACACATACAACTTGAATGTTCTAAAGATTTTAATCATCTGTCCATCCATCCATCTTTCCAAGCTCCAATATTCCTTTCGAAATCCAGATAATTCATCTACACAGTTTAATTTTTAGGTTTATATTTTGTTTGAATCAGATGTTTTTCATCAGTAGTTATTAGTTTAGGCACCACGATATTGTATGTATGTATGTACGATCTTTCATATCATTTGTTTTAAATACACAGATGAAATTGACAATTAAACTTGAAAGCAAACATAAAAACACAAACATGGAGAACGAAACAATTCGATATGAAATAAATAAACACGTACTTAGTCTAGTGTCGATTTTTGCATCGTTTATTAGGGGAGGGTAACCTAAACCAACTGTCAAGTCAACGTATAGATACATATAGTTTAGTGTCCGCTTGCACAGACGAAAACTATTAGGTGATAAAAAACTAGCTTATTGTGCGTTTAAAAGCAATGATTGTTCATAACTTTATTTCCATTTTAAAGAAAAAATAGTTTTCAGTATATGATAATTAACTTTATTTTGTTAATTGTATTTATGCCACTATATCTGTGGTAGAATCGTAATACTTTCCTATCAATTCAGCCAACCCCAGAATAAAGGAAATTAATTTTCACACACTTTTAAAATTACGTTTAAGATTTAACGTTTCAAAAAGTAATCTCAAGAGATCTGCTGTACAAATACATATTTGCAAATTCAAAGGAGTTTCCAAAAAAAATGCGAGGAGCAGAAATCTTAAGTTTTGCCCTAGATCTATACAGAAATAAATCAACGAAAACTCACTAACCGTCTATGCTCTAAAATGATACAAGATCATGTTTAAAAATAACTCTGTAAATAGTCTATAAAATAACAACAGTTTACATATAAACTGTATATTTTTGCACGTTTGTTTTTCTCTACTAAACAGTTCAAGCTTTTAGAAGAATCAATAAATCAATATTACATAACGTAACGAATGTACGAGGGCGATGATTTTTATTATTAAAGTGACTGGCAAGTTGTGTTTGTTTCGGCTCGAGTTTGCGATTAAAATCTCGATGTCCTATAAGAAATATCATACAGTATATATTAAAATGTTCAGCAAGAAAATCCCTACAATCTGAAATAAGATTGAATGGTATAAAAGTAAAAAGTAAAGTAAAGTGTTTGTTTATTATTGTGTCACCCCTCGCGATTAAGAGCCAGCCAGTTTTGACTTATGAGACACCTTTACTGATGAAAACCTTTACTCCCGATTCCTATCCTATATGCCGGGCGCTTGGCAGGAGGGCAATCGGTACCCATTGATTTAACTAGGCAACCGGCCACATCAGAACTCGCCCTGTGTAGGACTCGAACCTTCGACCTCCCGCTCCGTAGGCGAACGCCCTAACCAATAGGCCACGGAGACGGTATATCTGTTAAGATGTTAATCAAACTGCAGATTTTCGCTAAAACAACAAGTAGATTTGCGTTTAAATCCTAATAAATTCATATACCATCAAATACAAAAAAGAAACAATCTCATAATTGTATACGCATTAAGATTCGGGATAATCTGTTGAAAATTCCATTCAAATTGGTCTAATAGAAACTTGAGTTAAACCGCTTCCGAAGAAATGCTACTTATATTTAAACAAACGTATTAAAGACGTTTCGGGCCTATTATGGACATCTTCGGATGATTATCGCAAAATGGCGAGCAGCAACTAATCATTAACCTCTAAGTAAATCAATAATGTTGGTATCATCAGCGATTTGTTTCACTGAAAAACTCGGTATGTCTTCGTCATCCATAAGTTGGTAACGAGCCGTTTCGAAATAATTAAGTGTTGTTACTGGGGTAATCACTGTGAGCATTTGTAGCATCCGTTGTTAGAGCCTGTGCCATTTCAGGCAAGTATGCACTTTCATTCGGGCAATCGTTTCGATGATTTTCTGACTGCGTGCTTTCTTCATTCCATCCATCCTGCAAATTGTGCTCATTTGCCGTTTCGCGATTGTTTGAATGTTCTTCCGGCCAATCGTTGTGATTATTTTATGCATTGGTGGTTTCTTCACTGAATCCATCCTGCATTGTGTCCTTATTTGCCGTTTCGCGAATGAATATATGTTCTTCTGGCCAATCGTTGTGATGATTTTCTGCATTGTTGGTTTCTTCACTAAATCCATCCTGCATTTTGCCGTTATTTGTCGTTTCGCGAATGTATGTATGTTCTTCCGGCCAATCGTTGTGCTGATTTCCATCATTAGTGCTTACTTCTTCCTCTGATTTGATGTCTCCAACGTATGAGCTATCCATAGGCCAATCATCGTGCAAGTTGTCATTATCCGTGTTTTTATCATGTGTCATTTCCGATTTGATTGAACAGGCTTTAATTTTAACGCACGGTAAATTGTTATCATTCATCGCATTCCCTTCACATTCAATCGGCGTATTTGAATTATCAGAAGAACCCATCGTCGTACCATCAGTTGCGCATATCGCTGGTACATCATTTATCAATGGTATACCTTGTTCGGCACTAACTTGGCGTTGTTCATCTACAAAAGGCAGCACTTTATCCAAAATAATAGCGATGTTAACTTTGCATTTTATATGTATTTATTACCTGCAAACACTGATATGTAATATGATTTTAACAAAACATAACTAAACTGAGTTTAGCCGAACACACATGTATAACTGGCGATGTAGACATCTGATATAAAAGTCAAGTCCATCCATAGCATAGTAATTCAAGAACGTCCGTTTCCAATTGTGTTTCTATACACATCTGGCATGTGATTTTAGTATCGGTTTTCGAGTTCGATTTTATATGTTAATTAACATGATTGATATGTTTGAACTTTGTTCAGGTAATAAGCATTATGTTTGACAATGTATTAACACATGCATATTATACTATGATATTGCTTACCCGGTGTAATTTTCCGCATGATGTAAATAACGCCAACGGCAATGCAAACAATAACAACAAATCCCAAGACCGAGAGACCTACTATTATCTCTGTGCGAAGACTCGCAGCCAGTGGATGATTACTTGTCTCATCTGAAACAAATGCAATCTATTAAATTGATATACAATGCAAGCGTGTGTATTAATAAACGTCCTGAGAAAAAAGAAATATGTCAGAAAAATAAAGACAACAACAACTACTACTACTGCTACTACTCCTACTACTACTATTTCTACTACTACAACTACATATTCCGTATCCAAAGTCGTCCAGAATATATAGTACAACTACAATATCAATGTAGGGCCATATTTTTCACAAATTTTACGTTTCACATCTGTGAAAAATAGGATATTATACTTCACCGGTGTGAAAATTGATATCTTATTCTTCACATATCACAGTCGTATTATTCACATTTTCTGTGAAGTATGGGATCGCATTCGGTTTTTTGATATGCAATAAAATCATATTCTTCCGTGATCCGCAAGCATACCCCTGTTTTGCCAATCACATTTTTCACACTGAACAAACACGACAAATTAGATCCTGTTATTCACACGTGTGTAAAAGATATGATTTGTGTAAAATGTGATCCTACATAGCAACACCCACTTATATTTGGTTTCTGCATTTATGTATAGTTACCTTTGCAAGATACGTTGCGGGTAACATAGTTTGCTTCCGCGTACATCTCTTTACACGTGTACGTTCCAGACAGTTCTTCATCGATACTTTTTATTGTCAGTATACAAGTGGAATTTTTGAGCTCAATAATGTATGAGTCTCTAAAGCTGTCATTCATCAGCTGGGCATACGCATCGTGGGTGAACTGGCAATCCGCTATATATCCAGTAGATGTCTGGTTTTGAAAGTAGAAAACTACTCCGTCACCTACGGTTGCACACTCAATTTGCAACATCGATTCGCAAGCACTCGAATTTCTAGGATTTTCTACCGTGATGTTTATTCCTTGTGAGATATGAAACAGGCCTGATGATAAAGTAAAACGAACAATTACATTTACATGCGCATGCGCATGCATATTCAATTCTTAACATGTTGTGACAATGAAGAGTGTGTGCTTCTCTTGCGGGTTTACAATTTGCTATACAGACATTCGAATAAATCTTTACTTGCAGTAATGTTATATAAAACGTTCAATAATACGTAGATACATAATTAGACCTATGGTACCTAGTCTTCAGTCAAAGGTTCTGACGTAAAGGAACCGCCCGTAACTTAAGGTATCGATACTCAATGTTGCCACTGAATACCACAGTTTGTGAGCTTGAATATTTTTGATACTTTTATTTTATAAATATATTCTCACTATATGATTTTAAACAAGAGCACCGCATACGGGTGCTGGACGCTCGACTGTCTCATATTTGATAGCACTAATGCCCTAAAGCAAACATGTTTAAGTTGAAAAGGGGCAATATCTCCACCAACTTCCTCGATATAATTACCTAATCTTGTCTACAGAATGGGTTCATAAATGTGATCAAGTATTTTGTGTTTCAAGTCTATACGTCTTATTCATATTGTAAAATTTGACTTTAAGCGACATTCCAGTTGAAAAAAAGGCAATTACTCAAGCAAAATCCTTGATAGAGTTACCTCCTCTTGTCTACAGAATAAGTTCATCACTGTGATCAAATACATTGAGTTTCAAGTCAATAAATCATATAGGGATTGAGCAATTTCCCCTCAAAAATAAAATTGTAAGTTGAAGAAAGGGTAATAACGCCAACAAAATTCTTGAAAGAGTTACCTTCTCTTGTCTGCAGAATGGTTTCAGCACCATAAACACCTTGAGTTTCAATTAAATGTCTTTGATAGTTATTGAGAAATGTTATATTTACCAAAACAAATGCCAATAAATATGCTAAGGTTTTAGTCCAAATAACTTAACCAAAAAACTTAACTAACGCAGACGCTGACGCAGACGACAGGGCGACGACAATAGATCGACATTGTTCTTCGAAAAGTCGAGCTTAAAAGCAACTGTATCAGAAATACCATCAATGTCTTTTAACGAGATGCTGATTAACTTGTTACAGACTTTGAAAACACAATGATTCAATACTTAAAGTGTGTTTATACAATATTTCATATCAATTATTTTCATAAGCAGATGAAAGTGACAAAAAACTTTAAAGCAAACAGAAAAAAACACATAAAATATGACGAAGGAAACACTTCAATATAAAATAAATCAACAAGTACTAGTGTCGACGTTTGAGTCGTTTATTAGTGTCGTGTAACCTAAACCAAACGTCAAGTCAACGTATGTACATGTATTTGAGTGTCCGCTTGTACAGACGAAAACTACTTGGTGATTAAAATCTAGCTTATTGTGCGTTTAAAAGCAATGTTTGTTCTTAACTTTTATTTCATTTTAAATAGAAATATATGTTAATTACTGTACTTTGTTACTCCACTATATATGTTGTACGATCGTACATGCACACTTAAACTGAAACCTGGCGGACCTGCATAAATAAGTAAAAATAATGCACATGCATTGATAAGAAATATAATATACCCACTTGCAGTTAAAAGCATCGTGTAAAGAGGCACTGACATCCTTCTATAGAGAATCTACAAAGAAGAAACATTGAGTGTGTTTGACAAAAAGATAGCCGAAATTATGCCGTGAATAAATCACTACTATACTCAAGGCGTTTGCTCATGGTTACCCGAACTACCTAAACTATCCCACCTTAGAACATGATACTGGGGTCATCTGTGTTATTTGTCATATGTTCTTTCGAAAATATAAAATTATTTATGAGCATTTTTATATCTTCTTTATATTGTGTACATTTGCCTTTTATTTTGGACTAAGTGTGAGGTGTGGCGCCCATAAAAAAAGGTTTAAACTCCAAATATTTTACATTGGCCGCTCGAAAGTGGTGACCACAGTCTTATTCATATTTGTGTTTGTGTCTGTTTCGTGGTTGTCATACTGTACTGTGTTATATTGGTATTTGATCCATTGCCTCAAATAAAGGTCAATGTGCTGCTAAGAACCCTCTCCGGCTGAATAAACTGGAGTCTCACATTGTTGTTTTTTTTGTACTGAAAATTAGTGATTTTTTTTTCATTTTAGAATTGCCATGCAAGATATATGTTTATTAAATTATTATGCACTCACGTTTCAATAAGACCAACTCGGTAAAACAATTGTCGAAGTTATTACGTGTCTAGACAAACGCACGGACGCACTTGCAGACGCTGTCTTTTAGGTACAAAATCTACATGTATGTAACTGTCAACGGGGATCATAAACAATATACACATGAAAATGTACATTTCACTACTGCGCATAAATAAATTGAACACAATTTACAATTGTACATTGTAAAAATAAGTATAGCGACTGTAAAGGATTGTTTTTAGTATAAGTGCCTCAGAATCAAACACGTATATTATACCACCACGTATTAGACATGTATCTGTATATCTGTCATTGCAAATCTATAAACAATTTTGAAGCGGAGCGTATAAGCCTCTAAAAAAGAAGTGCCTATCCCAGATTCAATCTCGGTGTTTTTCATTCGGTTTGTTTTCGCAACCACACAGTTTGTAATTTTGTCAGATCAAACAACAGAGCTAGTATCAGTTCCAAAGTTAACGCATATTTAATTTATAGTACGTTCGATCTTATCTGAAACGGGTGTATACTGTGATACTAAATTCGTAACAATAAATACAATGTCAGTGGTATATAAACCTCCCATTATTGTAATACCAATAGAGAAATCCTGGTAATTTGAGCCGTAACGCTTGTCGATAAATGCTCACTATATTTGAGTTATTAAAATAAACCTACCAAATAAAATTCCATCCACAAACTAGGAACTAACGTTAAACAAAACCTGTGAAATACACTGTATACATGTATATGTACACGTAGCTTCATATCGCTGATTATTATCGTCCAACTTTCGTTTGTCTGTGTAATTGCATAAAGCGATAATTATCGCCTTAATCTAAGGCCGTCGTTTTGTCGTATCTTTGCCCCTCGGATTAATTGTTGGTAGGATGAAATTCCTGTACTGACACAGGTTACATTAATTAGTTATGTTTCATATATAACAGTACAAGCGATGATGGCACATGACCTCCCATATTGATTATATGGTCGTATTTGTACTCCCTTAAACATAACAAACGATTATGTTTTAATATGAATGTTACTAGAATATATCTCAGGCGGTGTGTGGTTAAAAATAAATATCGGTGCGACAGTCTTATCATAGAGTGCAAGTTGTCCGAGATTGAAGATGCGACAACGCGAGATTTGGGCGATAATTATCGCTGTGTACCAGACGATGCGACGATGCAAATGCGGGTGATAAAAATAGCTGTGTACAATTCATTGACACCCGAAAGATGGACGCTAATTATCTTCCAACTTTCACCTACGTATGAAGTTTCTCAGTGCGAATTCTGCAGATTAGAGATGCAACGAATCCATATTTTATATTCGGATTTGGATCCAAATATGATTCGAAATATTCGAATCTTCGGATCGGATCTTGCAAGTAATTATATACAAATAGAATATATGATTAAATATAGGAAATGCCACTCCTTTCTTAATCTTCTAGTTATATGATCTACAACAAACCGATCATTATTTTTATTATAGCTAATATAACTTGCTGGCGACATTAATTGGGACATTTCGTGCCCTTGAAAGAGAAGCGAAAACATGTTTTTGTAATGTTCAATTTACACTTGAGTTTTCACAAGACAAATGTACAATATATTAAAATAAGCTCATTAAAGTGCAGTTGTGATTTATCTAGAGTTCAGTTAGTGTACAAAAATATCAGCAAATACATATTCGGTTTTATGACTATCTGGGTGGTATATTGTAAACTCAGCCTAATAAGTGCACATAATTGATTTTGACAAGTGTAACGTTTACACATTTTGACATGGTATGTTTATTGATAATCATTGTTATGCATTGTAAATGCATTTTTTTGGTATCATCGACTTTATTGAGCTCAATTCTTAGTACGAAAACCACATTACTAAATGCAGCTACCATATTTTTGCGCAAACAGTTTTGGTAACAGATTTGTATTGCAATTTATAACTGTCAGAATTTCCAGATAAAATACAATCCTGACATAGTATATTATGATCAAGAAACTGTATAAAGGATCCAAATTTGCCCACAAATATCAAAATCCTAAAAAAGTTCAAAGCATGGTGACAAATTGTCTATTCACCCATACTGGCAAATATACACGTCAACTAATAATTGTTTTGTTTGTATTCGTGCTTATAAGTGAAAAGAAGTACAACTTGGTGGCAAGAATTAGAACATTAATAGGGATAATTGTAACGAAACTGCTTATTACTTAAAACTGCATTGGATTCGGATCCGATCCGAAATTCAAAGCCGCTGACGGAACCGCGAATCTTAAAATGGATTCGATCCGATCGGATATTCCGGATACCCGTTGCATCACTACTGCAGATTATAAAATACACAACATTCGCATCGTCGCGGTAAAGACAGGGCGAAATTTAATTATCGGATACAGGATTCCGCAATGAAACGATGAAATTCTTCACTTTATGTTCAGACATAAAAGAACACGTTCACACTACAGCCATTGAGATTCTCTAAAAATTGTGGTGCCACAATTTAAATTGCATGTTAAAGGAGCAACGTTGTTTGTTTTATACATCACTGAACTGAATACCTCCAAGAGCAGTAAATCAAATCAATTTGAAGTAGTTGTTTTTATAAAGATCCTAAGTATAGGCGATATAATTTAAGTTGTTAACGAGGTGATAAGCCATTTTTTGAAAAGGGGGGGGGGGGGGGGCGTTTGTCTATTTATGAACACGCTGCAACACGTCTGTATGTAAAATCGTCCGATGTGCCTATATCGATTCGTCTATGTTTATGTAACGAACATGTTTGGTTATACAGCAATGTATTTAATTATGTGTTGCCTTTGCGTTATTTACTTCTAAAACGTCCGGGAAATTCAAATAAAACACAAAGAAGGTAGAATATCGTCATGTGGAACCTGAAAATTGTGCATTTAATACATTTAAATGGCTTTATAGATGAACACTGATTGCTGATACTGAAAATATATGTTTAGATTGCAATAGTCTGGGAAAGTTTGGAATTTACCTAGTTTAGCAAGTTATGTTCTTAGTTACAACAATGGTTGACCCGGACAAGGCTGTGTATTTACTGGGTCATGTGACTGCTGGTGTATTTGAGCAGCGTCGTTTCGTGTTTCGGAGAGTGTGTAGTTTGCTATTGTATCGTATGCGTCGCGGAACACATTCAGAATACCTGAGACCGTATGCACCATTATAACTGGTATTGTGGTCACAGCCTGACGAATGCTTAGTATAGCATTAACAGACCAGTGCCCGGTTGTCCTGCATGGCGTCAGTGGTATATGTGTTATCGGGCTGAAGTTGAGAATAGGTCTGAAACCTGAGTATTTGAGAGCACGATGACCCCAATCAATAGTAGCACTGGCAGGCTTGTATTAGGGTTTTAAGTTATTGATAATTCATTTTATATTAAATTAGTTGTTTACATGTCCCAGTAATTTGCAATATAATACATAAATCGTTAACCAGGCAGACTAAAGAAAAAATACATATATACGCATATTTATTAAAATAATTTAAGATTTATGGTTATTTATCGGCCAATAACGATTTGGTGTTCTGATGCGTAGGAGTCAAACCACGGTTACGTTAGCCCGACTTGTTTAATAGCCATGCATCAGAATGACAAAGAGTTATTTATTGGCCGTTAAACAACGATAATTATTTGGATTCTAAAATTATTTGAAATATGCTTGTGCAATTGCAATTGGAACTATTTTTTACTATGCTCAGCTCAGAATCAGAACTTTGTTTTGCGTTGTTTATTGGGTAGTTTAACAACGATAATTTAGTTTTTGTCTACACAAAAATTAGCGAGTATCATGAGATGATCAAGAATCACGTCTTAACAAACTTATAACGCATAATGCAAAGAATAGAGTGAGTATTTAACCAACGCTTTTAATTATAATCATGCATAAATCATGATTATCAAGCATTACCATTAACACTAAATGCACTAAAAATTTAGTAATACATTTGTGTCCTAATACGAATTCAAATGGACAGCAATATTTTTGAAATAATATATTTTTAATCAAATGCACATGTATACATACAATAACCATACGTATGTACCTAAACGTGTTGTCAAAGTGCTGATAGTTTTTTTGCGGTTGAGGGAAAAACTCACCATACTTAAAATACCCCCCAAAAATTAACTTATCTACCTGAAAAAAATCGTCATTCAAATTGAATAAAGGCAACTTCAAAGAAAGTTATAGATAAACTGTAATTATCCTTACAACAACATGTACTGGACTTGATGCAATGACGTTTTAAGATTAGGTTTAAATACGAGTATAACATGGACACATCGAGACGCACTTTGTTTTCTTAGATTTCTGTGATGTTTAGGTACACTCGATTCATATATATTCAAGTTATAACAAGTGTAGCTGAAACGCATTAACCTTACTCCAGTATACATGCTAAGATACATACACTATACTCATGCAAATAAATTATATACAAAATGCTTACTGTTGATA
>JAPFQT010000136.1:175000-272500 GCA_027627225.1 Congeria kusceri
ACCGTGAAAATTAGGACTAGAGGATATGTGTAAACGAGACGAATTAGAACTTGCTCTATTTCGCCTGGTTTAGCAGACGAAAATGACCGATTAGAATTCATCAAAATGTAAACATAAACCAAAAATTGAAGTCGGGTGATATAATCGGTCATGTGGATAAATGATAGATAATATGCCATGAATAAGAACATTAAAATTAACTTTGTTATAATTAGAATGTTATGTTATTATGACCAATATTTTAAATATATTTTAAACCATGAACACTATTGTTGCTGTTGTTGTTGTTGTTGTTGTTGTTGCTGCTGCTGCTGCTGCTTCTGTTGGTGTTGTTGATGTTGTTGTTTTTAAATTCATTGATGTTTTGTTTTGTTTTTCGCTCATGATCTGTATTATGCAGCACTTATTTTATGATTAAAATATTTGTATATTTCTCATGCCGCAAACACATGGCTGTTGAGTGGATAGGAACACGATGCAGTTAACATATTTGTCATAGTCACATAAAACGCGAATGTGATTGAAGTAGATCTGCGTTTTCATTATGCTATATAAAACCGTGTAAACTGGGCTTAAAGCCCTGTTATACCGTCTTTTTCTACATGCATTTCTAAGCAGATCTGCTGAAACATACTGTCTAAATTAAGCCTTCTGCTAGCAAATGTGCCAAACAATGCAAATAGAACGTGCTTTATATATTCCATGCCCAAAACACGTAGCTCGTGAGCCTCACGGAACATGAGACAGAAAATAAATCTGTTTTTGTCATAAAGTATAAACATAAACAACATAATTAAAAAAAAATATACCTGCGTTTTCATACCTGCTCAAGCAAAACGTGAAAACTGGGATTAACACTCTTTGATCGTAAGAACATAAACCTTGTGCAGACAGTTCACACTAATACCTATTAAGGTTAACCTCTACTCTAACATGGTTACCAGTTCGTACTAAAACAGTACGCTTTGCACAAACCAAATGTCGGACAGTGATGGTTTGTCTGCAGTAGGCGGTTTTATAAGTTACGTCTTACCATTTTATATCTACAAGAAATTGGTACACTACATATAGGATCTGATACGAGTTGTCATTTCACACCATATTTCATTAAACGAGTTCAGAAATTTTGTTAGTAAGCGAACAGGCGTATCACATGCTTTTAAACAACATAGTGTTAATTTTACGAAAATATTTTGAGTACTGACGTGATGTCATTTCATGCTGACAACGTCATTTCACCAAAATAACGTCATGCGATTGGTCAGTCTAAGCATAGATAGCCAATGAAAACGCTCAACATGCTATCTTACATATGTGTAAAGGTACAAAATTCGTAATGGCTGTATTACACGGAAAACATGGTTCAGCATGTAATAAATATATTTTCAGCCCAGAAATTTGATTTTAAAGGCATTTTAACGGTGTTTTAAATTAACCTCAACGAAAAATCTTTATTGTAAAGCATTGAAAAAAAGTGTATTCATGATGTCGATTTTAACCTGCTTAATCCTACTGTCAATCAGGTCAATTCGATCAAGCCTGATCAACCACCGAGCACGGTTTGCGCTCTTTAAACCAGTGGAAGTTCCGGCCCCGAGTATTACTACTATGAATGCATACTCAGTATCTGAATCACCGTAATTTCAGAACCGGCATAATTTTGGTCATAGTTGTTTAGCGTCAAACCGTCATTGTATGTGTTCATTGTATCTCTGTCAAACTATTGAGTACTGAACAAGTCGTGCTGAATTAACAAAGAATCTACACAACGTGAAAACTGCGACAATTGCAAATCACAATAAAAAAGCAAGCGTTTGCCGCTATTTTAAATACATGCACAATTATCGTTAAAGGTTCAATTTACAATCCTTTTCACGACGTCTTCACGAGCTCTTCTACGTGTTATTTTGTATAAAATAGGTTTTCAGCGGAACACATGATATCCAAGCGCTGTGATTAGATACACCAGCAGTTTAATTTAGAAATGATTGACATGTGTGCACACGACTTATATATTAAGTAAATACATCAATCAAATTTTCACAACATTGGCAAAATGTGCTTTCGCGCAAGGAATTCTTCGAATTTAACTATTTTCAAATAAGCTAACAGCAAACGCAAAGGATAAAAGGCATTATTGAACATAAAAACGTCTGACAGTAAAACAAATACATTATAGCAATATGTTCATGTGCCTGTATGCAACGAGTAGCGTCGAGATGATCGAGTATAAGGACTGAAGTCATACATGAGCTGTTGGTGATTTTGATGTGGACTGGGCAAACTTGTGTTACATGTAAAACCCGATCATGCAATCGGTCTGGATAATCAGAGAAATCTCTTTTTTTCGGGTTGAAATGATACGAGTAATATCAAATCCAGGCAACTCAGTGCATAGAAGACACTTTCCAAACGGAATACTGCGTCCTTACAAGTTAATCATTACATTAAATGCAATACGCAGTCGATAAACTGCTCTGATGCTTCATGAAAACGAAACACGCATTTTGTTCTAAAAAATATATTTTAGTTAAAATAACTATTCTGTGCAGTTTTAGTGACACACATAATATTTTTGTATAATAAGCAGTGGTCTACATAACAGTAGATCGATAATACATATCATTCTCCAGCGTCACATTTGTTAATTGAACGTGTGTCATTTCATTTATGTATTCTCAATCTGCGATAATCGTTGCCGAAGTTTAGCGGCCTCCTGCCTTTTCTCAGCGGCTGCATCTCTAGCCTTTCTATCAGCCTCGTTGCAATCCGCAGCGCTGTTTAGATTGATTCCTGCGTAGAGGCCACCTATTGCGGTAAGAGTCAAACTGGCACCAACTGTAATATAACTACACGTATGAGTATGCAATAAGAATACATTTTACAATATTATTTTAAGCTTTATGGATTTCGATTAATCTTCTGTAAAATTACGTGGAAAACTTACATGTAAAAGGAGCCAACAGCAAACCTGCACCGGCTACCAGTATCCCGCCGAGCCTCGTTCCCTTTTTTCGTTTGCCTCGCGTTCGAGATGTGTAGCTCGCTTATCAAGTTTGCGTGCATCACTCTCTAAATCGCTAGCGTCGCTTTCCAGTTTCTGCAAAGAAATTATAGAAGTAATGAGCAGTGCAAACCTATGCAAATACAATATGACATCACCTATGCTAGTTTTACTCAAAAGAATAGAGTTGATAAAAATCTACTTAATATACAGTAAATTATAATTATACTGATAAAGTAAGTAAAATAATAACTCACTTTTATTTTTGCTTTCAGGTCACTGATTTCTTTTGCCTTCGACATGGTTATGTTGTTATATATCCCGTATATGTAAGTGTATTACGTTCAAATGGATTAACCTGAAAGAGAGAATCAGCCGTGCATTTAGGAACTAAGATTGGATTCAAATCAAAACTTTCTAGACTCGTCATTGTGATTATAACCTGCCTGAGTTTTAACTATAAATAATTGAATTGAAACGTGTACTTGGGTAGATATGTAAAACATTCATCATCCCTTATGGGTGTTTACGCATGTTTGTAGAAATGGTCATTGTGCTTACTGGTGCAAGCGCTGGTGGTGAACGTTTAACATATCTGATTTAAGGTCAATGTCCCTGCTGATCATACATGCTGACTGATCACAGTGGCATACATACATTATGTATAAGTTGGCGTGTCCAATGCCAACACAATTAGTGAACTATTTATATCAGTGTAAACCAAACACATTTTTACAAGTTAACACAGAAGACAATGCAAGAAAATAACACAGTCTAACTATAATGTAAAGGCTCGTAGATGAAACGGAAGATAACGGAAATATACGGTATATGAAGACAAGTATCTGTTTTAAATAGGATGCGTCCCATTGTTTTAAATATGTAACATTTGCATTGTTCACTGAAACTTAAGTATGGTAAAGGGACATAACAACGGTATTTCGCACAATTACATATATATATTAAAACAACATTATTTCCTATTATTCTCGAATTTATTATTTAAGTTACACCAATGTCTTGACCGTTCTCAATTTTTAAATTACTTTTGAATGGTAGGGTCCCTTTAAATTGGAATGAAATTGGACCAAATGGGACCTACTCAGAGTTTAGTTGACATTTTCGGCAATTTTCTCCGACAAATAGTTATTCATATTACGGAAAACCGCAACTGCTGTCATAATTCGCTGTGCAATGTAGTATCGCGCATTATGGTTACTCACATGTTGCTTGATGCCTACTACTACTTGTCCAGACTAAGTGGTAAATCAGATTGAAGTTGCTTATTACAGTTTGCCGGTTACTGACAATTAAGTAAACATATCGATGAGATCACTGGCAATAACCATCAAACACGTTAGAATTTTGAAGAAAGAATGATAGCATAATCTTAGAACAGCCTACAAGCTGGCTTGACAGTCATCAAGCATCATGTATTTGTTTCTTAAAAACAACTCCATAAAACACGTTTTCACATGCTTAAACTATCCGCAACGTCTTTTATTTACAAGGGTTCAAACATAGTGAACGCAATATTTCAGACAAGCTTAAACTACGTAAAATATTCAGTTACCTTTTCGACAATTTTAAAGATATCTAAGAGTAATGTGAATGCATTTCTTAATATATGAATATACAAAGACATTCAAAATGAAAAAAACAAACAAAAAACATTTCAAGTCATATAGAAACTTACTGGGGAAATCGCCAAATCCAAATCCACTTTGCAACTGTAATGGCGTAACAAAAATGTGAATATTGAGCCAATAACAAGGCTACAATTACTGAGTGGGTTAACTATGGAAGACCTGTAGGGCCCTTTTGCATTGAGTCTAGTGAACAGTTATTACTTCTGAAGTTTGATTTAAGATTTAAAAACATTGTTATTTTCAGCGCACTTTGAATACCTGTATATAAAATGACAGATGTAAACAAACACATATTTGCTGTAAAGGAATATTGGTACACTTTCTTTTGTACCCAGGTGTAATAAAATACCATACATTGTACTTTATATATAACCTCAGAATTGTTTAATCGAGTCTTTAATTCGAACTTTATATAAGCATTCCAACATAATTATATGCTATAATATTTGTACTATTTTAACTAGATGCATGTGGCAAATTTGAAGTATACGTCCTTTCATCATTTATGTATGGTCCTATATTTGACGATACGACACATTTGACGATAAGACACATCGGGACATGAAAAAAGAACTCAAGTTTCACAGAAACATTGCATTGCATTGTCAGACAAGCTTTAAACAATGAAACCGCCACAATTTGTGTAATGGGCCGTTGATCGTGTGTATCAGGCATCTGAGATATATAACTTATAGAAACCGCGAGAAAACAATCAAACACTTGAATTAATGTTGCAATATGTTCTAAAACTCTGTGCGATGGTCTTCATTGGTTGTTTTTTTTCCAATGGCTATCTGATATGTTTTAAGAACCTCACTTACACCCTCAGTTAGTCCTTTTTCATATGGTAGTATTACTAAGCCTTTAAAATTGTTTGTGTCTTTTTTCTTACGTATTTCTTATTTCTCAGATTTTTGCTTATTCTCTTTTTTTTTTTACTTTTTGAAATGACCATTTCGTGACCATTTCGTGAATCCACATGTGTCAAGTGCCTTCATATTGTGTGTTTCCTCTATTTTTTATATGTAACTATGTCGTTGGCGCATTAATGCAGTTAAATATAATTGTGCTAGAAAGTCACAACTCAAAAGTCACAAATCAGAAGTCAAGACTTAAGGAAAAGTGGCTCTCAAGGTCTTCCATAGGTAACGGACTGAAAAGATGATATGCTCAGTCTTTTTCAAAACTAAACACCTGTATCGATTAATCAGAGATGACGTTAAACTAAGCACGTAGCTCTTCGTTATCGCAGAGTTTAAGTTTTGATTTCAGATAAAACATAATCTAATGATCAAAATCAATAAAAATATAACACGAATCTCTTTTATGCCTTTGACATCGCAGTTATGCCGAAAGCAAAGTGATGTTTAAAGACATGTAACTGTTTTCTTCACTTCTTAAACGTGTTTCCCCTTGGGTAAATTATTGAGGTATAACATACAAACAGTTAAAATATGTGTAATAAAACATGCTTTTGCTATTGATGTAAACTAATTTAAACTTTTAAGTAACTATACACTGTTAAAAGCTTTGAATATTAACATGCCATATTGAATATTCCTGGCAGACAATAGTTATTAACATTTTTTTAGGAGAAAATGCAACAAAGTCATATTGTGCGAGATATAAGGTATAAATTCGTCCGATCTTGACCAAACTTACATGTATATGATCATAAGGTCACGGAAATAAACAAAAACGCAAACCGCGGAGTCATGGGTTATTTAAACCATAAACTAACCAGATAATATAAATCACGAGAGCCAAGGGTTCCAGAGTAATGGCAAAGATACTTTTAACTATGAGCTTCTAAACACTGTCTAGTGTTAATTCACCAAAACTGTGTTTTTCCGTTGCCGAAACAATAATTTATTCAGGATTATGTTATGTTTCACAAAGGATTATACTATTGATTTTTATTAAGATATATTGTTTAATGCATTTAGTCATCATTCATTTAAAAAGAGTTTTATGTAAGTCTACAGGTACCTATACTCTGTCTAGTGAATTGTCACTATATTGCTTATACAATTTATGGACTGGTAGGTAGAGAGTTCGCAAATCGTGAAAATTAAAACTGAGCTTCGGAATCCGTGTATTCCAAAGAAATAAAAACGAGTAAATTACACGAAATGAAATGAAATGTAAATACTACTACAAATCTTTTCCGTATATTTATGCATACCAATACTTGTCTAAAGAAAGTGGTTAAATGTATTATTGTCATTGCTAGTATCATATGATGTATTTACCTTTTTATAAGGTTTTCGAATTTAATGGCATGAATAAACGTACCCGATAAGGCGATAAGGTGTAAATCTTGTAATACATGGGTATTTATACGTAATAATACGATTTTTTTGTATTATATGAGTATTATAAGACGTATTTACCTTTTATTAGGTTTTTTTAATTTAATGGCAAGAATAAACTTACCCGAGGTGTAAATCTTGAAATACACGGGTATTTATACGTAATAATACGATCTTTTTGGCTTGCCCAAATGAAAAATAGGATTTCCCGATCGATTGGGTATACAATATAAATCATTTAACATATACAATTTGGTATAGTCGAGTTAAATTTAATAATGAGGGGGTAATCTATTTAAAGAAAATAGGACATTCATGTTTTTTTTTCTGTTTTTAACACGCTTCAATCGTCTATATTTATGTCATATGATCTAATTGCAGCAATTCGTATGTGTTTTTATTGATTATCACAAGACTGAGTCACCTGCGTGCTAAAACTTAATAGCACGTCTTACACGGTATACTCCTCGCAGCGGTTACTTTCCCTTGCGGTTAAAGGCACATATTCCTCTTTGAAATATACTGTTGGAACATAATACGATTGTATTTGTATTTAGAAATAAAGTAAATTGACAAAGACAAGGTAGCCCATGCCTAACGAAACTGTAAAACAAGTTTTATACGTAGTGTATGGTTTCTCAAATTGTACACTTGGTGATGTTCTGAATGATCTTGACATGGACATTTAGTGGACAATATCCCGATTATATTGGTTTTGGAGATTCAGTACGCACTAGGACCACAACAGCCAATACACGTGTTTTCCGATTCGCACTGTGACGCGCGGCTAAACGCTAGTTAAATATATAAACAGACTCTGTGTTGATAAACTGTTCAGGTGGTTGACAATATTGTATTCGGATTACGAAAAAATTCTTTAATTTAATGTTGTATGTAAAAGCTGCACAATACAATTTTCTTATTAAAGTGTTTGTTCTTTTGATAAAAACATTTAATCTACTCATTGCGGATTTGGAGACTTTAAAAGCAACCGCTGTCACTACGTCGAATGAAATCCTTCTATTATTTTAGTATTGCTGCTGCTGCTGCTTCTGCTGTTGCTACTACTACTGTTACTACTACTACTACTACTACTACTACGACTACTACTACTACTACTACTACTTTTACTACTACTACTACTACTACTTCTACTACTACTACTACTACTTCTACTACTACTACTACTTCTACTACTACTACTTTTGCTACTACTACTAACATTACTACTACTACTACTACTACAACTACTACTGATGCTGATGCTGCTGCTACTACTCCTACTACTCCTACTACTACTACTATTACTACTACAACTACTCCTACTACTACTTCTACTACTACTACTACTACTAGTACTACTACTACTACTACAACTACTACTACTGCTGCTGCTGCTGCTGTTGCTGCTTCTGCCGTTCCTCCTCCTCCTCCTCCTTTTCCTCCTCCAACTAGTACTACTTCTTTACGGAGCTCGAACTAGCAAAAGCTACTTTAGCATGACGAGCAATTTACCACTAAGCTATTCTCTGTTCAATATTTTGTAGGTAAAATTATTGCTTTATTGAAAACCCTGCTTTAAGTAGTATACATCACAGGTAGTATTGTCTACCCGATAACCGAAGCACTTTTTCGGAATATCACGAATGCTGGCCGAGGTTATAAATAACGCATTCAACCATTGTAAATTATTCAAGTTTTGACAGTGCAGAAAACACGAACAACATGTTGTCGCTATGTAAGTGTACATGGTTCCCAAAATACCAAAGCGTGCCGAATATTGCCGAATAACTGCGATTGATATCCGGACCAATCAACTTTTCCGATAAATCAATCGCATTTCCTCGAGCATGTTCGCGGGTGAATTGTGCTGTTTACCAGCAGAAGTCACGTGACAAGCGTGAGATGTTCTCATCACAAGG
The DNA here is from genome assembly GCA_027627225.1 of Congeria kusceri. Lineage (NCBI taxonomy): Eukaryota > Metazoa > Mollusca > Bivalvia > Myida > Dreissenidae > Congeria > Congeria kusceri. The sequence continues at coordinate 183,888 of JAPFQT010000136.1, forward strand.
TTAGGTCATTTTTCTGTGGAAAGTTGCATTGTTGAGGACGGACGTGTGTAAAAGTGATGTCCAAGGAATTAACAAGACAAGTTAGATTATTATCATTATTTATTTATTTATTTATTTATTATTAATAATAATAATAATAATAATAATAATAATAATATTATTATTATTATAAAAGGATGTCTAAAGTATGACGAATAACAAGAAATGGTTATATATGTTTGCTTTCTGAAACAAAGAAAGAAAAGCAAATAAAAAATTTCTCAGAAATTGAATAAAACACAACAACCAGTAACAAACACGTGTCAAGTACCGCAGGCCAGCACACAAGTTTATATATAATTATGTTTAAATATCAAATGCTTCTTGACTAATTGTTTCACTACAGTTATTATTAATTGTACAGCTGAGTTTTATGTATAGTGTACTCGTTCTTTTTAACAGCATCAGAAACTGAGTTGAATAGATAAAAAGATACATGCATTGGGCAACATTGGTGAACGGTTAGTGTTATCGTGCGGGGAATATTTTAAAATTATCGCTTCCTATATGATTTTTCCGATTTCCACTTTCAAAGCATTGTTATTGTTTTTTTTTTTGTATTTCCGGTCATCATCAGCAGTTGACGGAACGCTACGCCCGATGACATCTCGTCTGCTTCCGGTCATCATCGACAATCACCGGAAATATCAACTGGATAACATGTCTTCTTTTTTCGGTTATCTTCAACAACCAATTGAACAATCTGCGAGATGACGCTTCGACGGTTTCCGGCCATCGTCGACAATCATCGCAACTGTCCGCCGAAGTGCACTTCGTCAGTTTCCGGTCAAAATCCGCTCCGTTTCCGATCGTCAATATATTCACCGGATCAATCGACGCACTGCACCAGAAGCTAAGATATAATACGTTGTTTTAGTGAAAGTTTATTAAAGACAATTTCATTTTAGCTCGACTATTCAAAAGTGACTACACATGTTTTTCACTTGAAATTTGGAATTTACCTTTGTCATCATCTTCAGTATCAGGGGCAACATTCCCTATAACACTGGTTTGTATTGTGACAGAGTTATGACCCTTTTTTAAATAGACTTTTTGGTTAAAGTTTATATTCAAAACTTTTGTAAATTTAGAACTACATAAGTTAATCACTTGACAATTCAAATATACATGTGTCATCAACTCCAGTATCAGAGAAAATATTCCCTATAACTCTGTTTCGTATTTTGAGTTATAGGGAATATTGTCTCTGATATTGGAGTTGATGACAAAGGTATAGTTGAAGTGATTAACTTATGTAGTTAAAAGGTTTGTGTCTTGAAGTAATATCTCTTTTTCATTTGTGTCATGGTTGCCTCTCCACACAAATGCAACACATTGCAATTAGTTTTATTAAAAAGTAAAGCTACACACATCCTTCCAGATCAGAAAGTTTTATACACTGCAGTGATAACTGTTAACTGATAGATAAAGTAACCGCTGCGAGGTTCAATATGAATCAGCGGTTTAATGTATGGAAGTTCGTCAATGCCCGTATTCACCATCCCATTCTTAGACGTACGAATAAAGAATACACTGTAGACTGTAACTAAAATAAATACTGTTTCAAATATGTAATATTTTAAGGATGCTTGTTAATAAATCGATCAAAAACGAATGCTGAAATTAGCGTTGGTGAATAAAAAGTACAATTTAAACTAACAGTGTTTTAAGAACAAAACAGTTTCTTCTTAAGTTTAATAATTGGTTGGCAACTACGGGCCCTGATAATCGAGTATAGTCCGTTTAAATGTCAACGAGATTCGTTCTAAACATGACCGAACCGATACAAGTGAATATCAGGAGATTAAACACAGACTGTTGAAACGTATTTACAAATCCGAAATCTTGATAACCCGCTATTTTCTGAAAATGAACCGTCGCCCCATGTTCAACTAAATTTCAAGGAGGGTTAAATACATGCATCGATTGCAGCGAGTAAATAACCATAAAATGACGAGATCTTATTTTCAGTAAATGGGTTATATATACCCTCAGAATCAACTCAATTTAAATTGACTATGATTGAAATGATTACAAAACAAAACTACAGGTCGACTTAACAAAAATATTTTCAATGTAGAATAATGAATATGTACAATTTTAATTAATGCCACCTGTATGACCTTTGAAATACCAACTTACCAATTAACAACAACACGAGAAAGTTTTATCTATTTATTAAAGATATAAGCCAGTAAAGTCAAGCAAAATGTATATATACTGAAAAAAAAACTGTATGTATTTAAGTGAAACGAAATATATATACATTTAGCGTAACAGCTTTAAACCTAAGAATTCGTTTACACCGCATCGAAGAGATATGTTCTTTTCAGTGCATACATGTTAACAGATAACTACCTCGATTCAAACTGGTACGCTTCATAACAAAAACGTATGTTTACATTAATGTGTTTTTATTTTTAGACGGCTGACAAATAGCCTTTTGAAAAGCAACAATTGAACACTCGTTGCAACTACCATACACATCTTAATGTCACAATAAGCTAATCGATACCTCAATAACATTTTTTGAACTAATTGGTTATATAATCGTGTTAGAGTCTACATGAACTATCTTTAGTCCATATACAATTATTATGACTTATAATTACGAGCACATGTTATATTAACCGAGCAACTAAACATGTATAGTAATAGTCCACTTTGAGAACAATCCATGTTAGGGATATGCAGTTTTTTTTCCTTATATTTAAGGCCTGTAAAAGGCTACCTCACAATCCTAATTACGTAACATTTTTACAAGAGTGCAACAAAACTTCACAAATCAGATGGATACACACATTTAAAAGTGTACTTTTTAACAGTATATTCATACCAGATTCATTGCTTATTGAATTATAATTAAACAAAACGTACATAATATTGAAAAATGTGAAGACAATGTTGTTTTTTACAATTTACTATTTTATCACGCTTATATTTCACAATATGAAAAGGCCTAGGTCTCTTCACAATTGTTGGGAAAAAAGCCCTGATATGACTCTGGATAGCATTTAATAAGATCCATAGGAAACATGTAACGGTTGGCTCATTGTGGTTGCACATGATTCGAACAAGGTTTGAATCAAACAGTTCACAATAACATTCATATAATAAAACTGCATCTGGTATATACATAACATGACGTAGACGCCCGAGTTGCTTACCTGAACAATAACTTGAAGCAAGGATGAAGGTCACGTGATCTCGCTGGCCTGTTGTCTGTGGAGAATGCATACATTGTACATCTCGGTTACTTTGTATGACGCGCTGGATATAGGACTGATTTTTCAACAGTCTTCGTATGCTGAAAGCGCTTTGGTTAACTTGAGCTGACAACAGAGTGATGTATCTATTCGAGGATGCCAACATCCCAAATACATTTTCTATATAAGCATATATCAAGTTAAAAGTCCTACCTGGTATTTTAATGCTAAAATTCGCAATGCGGTAATTAATGCGTAAATTGCTTTTATCTGTGTTTGGAATACACGTCATGCATGTTAATTAATTCACGAGAGAATATTAATTACAATCGAATGTAATATTTTAATACACGTATTCCTAAAAATTATTTTAATACACATTAAATTAAAATGATTATTTTAAAGGGACTTGTTAACAGATTGGAAAATTGAAAATTTTCAAAAATCTTGTGTAAATCCCAAAAAGAAAACTACATTTTAAAAAGTAGCAAAATAACACTACTTATGAAGAAATAGATTGGAAATGTATTGTCGCTTATGCAAAATCATCAATTGAAAAGCATAGAAGTATAAAGCGTTTGTAATGTGTTTGAATGCATTTTGAAAAACATGTGTATCACTTACATCGCTTTAAAATTTCACAAATGTGATTGAATGTCAGGTTAGAGCGACACATTTTGATCTCGAGGGTTGTAGGTTCGAGTCCCGGCAAAGGAAATATTTTAGTTATTTTTTGTTTGTTGATATAAGATTTGTTTTGGTGAGTGAAACTGCTTTGGTTTTTTCGTCAAATCGTTAAGTGGCATTTTTCAAAAACACATACACTTGTGAACAAGTCCGTTTAACAATTAAATGCCCAAGCAATGTATCGATTTGCTTTCCAAAAATGACGAAGCCAACAACAATAACATAAACTGTTTGAACTAATCACTTACAAATCGACTATTTCTAATCACTTAGTAACTCACATAATTATACTATTGAACTTGTATTGATATTTTGTTATAACAATAAAGGTAAAATATATAAAGGATATTTGTTAGTTTCACATGTAAAACGCGTGATATCATCAACGGAAAGGGAGACAATTAATATTTTCACAAGCGCTTGCGTGAGTGATAACATGTAAATTATCTCCCTTTTCGGTGATGATATCACGCGTTATCACACCGATAACAAACACATTTTCTGTTTATTTTAGTGCTATTGAGTATTCCTTACATTTTAATTATTTTGAAGGGATTTTTAACACGATGTTTTCAGTTTTATGTGAGTACTATTTTCTCTATAATGCGTAGTAATCGGTGTTAGTAATAAAACTTCCTGCGCCATTTTGGATTACAATAAAATGTGTCGTGGATTAGTTAAGGAATTTACACCCAAACATGTTGGACTCTATGCATTATCATGGCAGCGTGTTTAACAGTACAACAGTCTACTATGCTGTGCAGCACGGCAACGCAGAATCCGGGTTTCTAAATGTATTTAAGTTTAACTACATGCACTTAGATACACGTAGTCGCTGAATAATGTCCAGCTTTTAAATCAAACAGTTATATTAACAATCACTGCGAGGTATAAATATATTATAATAAAAGTACGTATTAAAAGTGAAAATGCCTTCAGTTCTCCGAAATTCACATTGTCTAAAAATAGCGTGAGCATACGTGTTATGATGTAAACAATAGTAAACACAGTCACGACATTCAAACGCACTATGTGTGTTCGAAAGCAATTCAAAATGATTAAACCCGTATATGCGCGTTAAAATGTCAGTGTTCTAAAATGGATTACTTATACGTATAAAGTGTTTTCTATATTATCTATTCGGATTTAACAGTTGGGTCACAAGTCGGTCCAGACTAACAAGATGGCGGAGAATAGAACGCAGAGCACTTCTTACATCAGCACATTGAATACTTCAAATACTTAAGCGTGATTATTGGATATACATACTGAATACACTCAAATTTATATACAAATATGTGCTTAATTAATGGACACAAGTTATTACTGAAGGCTACTTTGTATTCTTGTTACAATTTCGAGAACCGGCAATACAGGAGTTATGTAAACAAAGATAGACTACTGTTCTCAGCAACAGTAAACAACAAGTGCACCTGCAAGTGTAGTATTCGGAAATTATGAAAGTGCACAGGATAAAATAAATACTTTGGATGCTAAAATTAAGTTCGGACAAAGGTGACCGGCTTCAATGCCTTGTGGGTAAAACTTTTACCCGCAAGACATTGTTTATACTACTGTCCTTGGCTCAATACGACTGAGGAGAATCGAAGAGAAAACAAAAACAAAAGACAGTCCCATATATCGGAGATGTATTCTTAGCATTTGCTGTTAGTAGTCTTTACTACTTTTCTTTTTGGTACTTCTGTATGATAATCAATGGTGACAACAACTACAATTAAATATTGTCCAAAAAAGTAGTCCATCACTGTGAGTGATATATGGATATATCTCTCTGATACTTTTCTATCTTTTACTACTTAGCATTAAATAAGAATGCATTGTAAGCACGGTGTCTAGAAATATGATAATTATCAAATCAGACTCCATATGTAAAATATGAAAGAGCTGTCAGAAAACTCCGCACTTGACTATTGGAACTATTCAAATTGGTGCATTTTTTCGAAACTGGACGGGAGATAGAAACACGGACTAGCTTTTTAACATGCTTTACTATCAAAAGGTATTAAAACTAGATATTCGTCACGATGATCAAATTTTTAAAATGTCGTCCGACTATATATAGACATAGGTATTTGAAGTTAACTAGTAGCTGGGTTAATCAGTTACACTATCGAAACAGAATGATGAGTATTTGTGCATATATTTAAGGATGGACATGCTGCACGTGAATGCTTTTGACAGTTAAAGTTTACGGGTTATTGAATGAAAGCTTTAACGGGAAATTCTAAACTGAAAAGCGGCATGAAACTGTTACAGTACAAATTTCAGCTATGTTAATTAAAGCACTTGGTGCCAAGTTAATGACAATAATGTATGGAATAATTTATTTAAATATCTTGCGTAGTTTTGAAGTGACTTTCATACCTAACAAAACTTATGAAAACCTTAGATACAAAGGGACATACAGCTGTCAATAAGCATATGTGTTGCACCCAATGCCGAAGCTAATAACATCGGTATATTCCAAGAGAAAAACACATGTCTTAATGAAATAGCAAAGCTTGAACCAACACTTTAACCAGAACATCTAAATTGAAAAAGGGGGTAAACTTTGTCAAAATATAAAACTGAGTATAAGGGTTGTTGCACTTGTTGCTGGAGTTGATGATAATGGTCCATTCCAAGAAACACGTTAGTACCTTATGTAGTAGTGAAGGTACATGACTTTGAACCAAAACTGTAACCAACAAATCTATCTGAAAATGGGACATAACTCTGTTAAATTGCAAAACGAAATTATGAGGATTTTTGTAGCAGATAATTAAATTGATGACAATAATATAGTCCAAGTTTCAGAAGATAGTTGTAGTTTTTCAGTTCAATAACGACTGCTACTACTCATGTTACTAAATACACTTCTATGCGCTATGAACACTACTTCTGCAGTCAGTAACACTATTACTACCCAATCTATACGCAATTAAATCACTACCTATTATATCCGATCAATATTCAACACTCCTTTACCAATACGACCAAACATTGCCCGTCTACAATCAACTGTTAATAGCTAAGAATAACGCTGTGCCGAAAGATCTGTGCCGGCTAATTTCCGAAGAAAGTAGCCATATGTTTTGTCTACGACACTTGGTCTCCTCCTTCAGTAGCTGAAACAGAAACGGATCATTCAACTGCTATTCCAAAGTATCGGACGCATACTACCATTTCAATATTAAAATAAGCTGTAGGCAAGTATGTGTATGGATATTAAGATAAGCTGTAGGCAGGTATGTGTGTGTATGTTGTTTATTTTAGTTATCAGTATCATATTGTTTAATGAACTTCCTTTGACAATTTTTTTTATAGAATCCGTTTTAACAATTTATCATATTTAACTATAAGGCAATGACAAATGCAGACTGAGTAGCAGAAGCAGTAGCAGCAGTAAAAGTACTAGTAGAAAAAGTATGTGATCGTATGTGGATAAAACAGATAAGATGTTGTCCCAGGTTTGATACATTTTAATTACTGACGTAAACATAACAATATACAAGAGAGCGACAGTGAGATCATGAACGAAACGGTATGACGCCACGTGCAGTAAAGCGCATTACATACAACATTCTAGGGGCCCACGAAAGTAATATATAATAATAAGTAAACACAAACTATGAGTTAATTAAATCACTACTTATATGTGTTCATGAATATCATCATTCCTTATCTGTACAGTATATGTAACAATCGCATCACGCACTGAATTAATAAACAGTCCACGCGTCAACCACTAAATACTTATTATCACAACCCGAATAATCAAATGTTCACTATTTCCACGTGCACTATTTTAACAGTATGTTATGCTTGCAAAATTAAAAAAAGTTAATATAACACTCATTTTGCTGCACTTCTAATGATATAGCTTCGTAATCGGTCTGTTTGTAACACCCTGGCTGGTCTTGATAATCGCTGAACGAATAAGTCCATCGTTTCCCGGAACCAAATGCTGGGCGACACTAGTTTCCATCGTGCCTTGGGGATTCGTCTGGATTTGGACTAAATCACCCACGAAAATCGCCTGTTTGTTGCTGCCTGTTGCCTGGGCGTGTTGCCTAAATCCAATCAGGTACTAGCGCTGCCAACGTTGTGTGAATTGCTGCTTCCCAATTTTAATGACGCCCATTCCGTAAGACCTGATGAGACGCTTTTTGGACTTTTCACTGCGTTTGCCAGACTTGCTTTGCTTCATGATATTCCACTGATTCGACCCAGACGTCTTCATGGACGTGCTTTTCGTTCGTTTACACTTGTTGCGTTTCTTTGAAGCAGACCTCTTCTTGAACTTAAAGGTACTGCGTTTCTTTGAAGCAGACCTCTTTATGGACTTGCTGCGCCTAGGTGAAATTTCATTTGCCATATGGGCAATAAATATAATGGTGACTTTCATCACGTGATCTGTAGTTATTGGATTGTTGTCGCTCACTGGACCGGGCGGCAAGTACCCTAGCTTCGATTTGACGGCAGTCGGTCCGTTTCCTCGGATAATGTGATCCTGTACAATGTCTCAATACTGATCGGCACCAATCAACATGGATATGGAAAACATAGCTTCACCTGTCACGTGATGAACTTCAAACCTCGTAAGTAGCCATATGTGTTCACCTCGTGAATTAGACTGGTGTTCATCGGTGTTAATATGGTCGGGACAATCAGCACTTGGACAAGGATCGCCTCATGGTCTACTGTAAGCAGGTGGAGGGACGCGACATCTATCTGCATCGTCTCGCTGCTATATTCACCAAATGATGCGAGATGATGTATGGTTTCTTGACGTCGCCTGAGTAACAGTAGTTTTCCGCCAATTTTTCCGTAATTAAAGATCTTTGAGAGCCCTCATCTAGAATTATGTTAGCCTTGGTCTGAACATTATCACGCGAGCTAACGGAAGCGGTGGCCGTCTTCAGTAGACCTCCGAAAGTTACGTGTCTAGCGGAAGAATGGAAAACTGCTGCTCCCGGGTTGAGGGTAAATGTAATAGTCACCGACTGTGTAGGTTGCTGATCGACTTTAGCATTACAAATACTCGTATGCTGTCGTTTGTGGCACTGTTTGCAGCGTTTGTTGGACCAACAGGCTTTATTTCTTAAGGCAGTTGTAGCATAACTGTCTTTCTTTCACAATTTTTATGCGTGATGCGTAGTCACTGTATTTGTTGCAGTCACATGCGTAATTGTTTTCTTCACAAAATGCATACATGGCTGCATTTCGTTTGTTGCTCGAGTTGCACTGTTGTGTTTTTGGTAACTTGGATCCGTCTTGGTCAAGAAGGACTGCGCAGTTACATACTCCGAACGCTCGGCATGAAAACTGTTACTTTTGGCCGCCATGATGTCTAGTCCTGTTCGCAGAGCCTGCCTAAGTTCACTTTGGTCCCAGCTCCGGTTTCTATGGTTACGCATCAGATTTCTTCTTACTTCCGCCGGAAGTTTGTCGATCACAATCGGCACGAGTAAGTTTCCATATGTCTTTTGATACTGACCAAGTGCTTCTAGGCTTTTGATATGTACATCTAATTGTCGCTAAATACCCGTATGCTGCATAAGGAAGTGGACGGCGCAGGTAAGTTGAACAACGCTTGCATGGTAGCATGTGTAATTGTATGTTCTTGTCCGAAACGCTCCTTCAATAGTTTGATTGCACGCGCATAGTTACTGTTCGTCAGTGCAAACCCTTCAATGGTTCTAGCTGCTTCTCCGTCTAGTTAATTCTTCAGACAATTAAATTTCTGCACGTCTGTTAGGCTCAAATGAGTCCCAAAACGTTTGTGAACACAACATATTACCATCAAATGTTGGGAGAGACAGCTTTGGCAGGTTATGAAACTGAGAGGCATTACTCGTTGTAAATGACACATTGCTGTCAGTTTGTCCGGACGGTAGGTTTACTTCGGCGGATGTAGCTCTTGGTTCTGCACGAATGTCAGGGGGACCGCGTGTAAGACTCTCAAAACTTGGTTCCCGTCGAGATCTGTACTCTCTCGGAGCTGTATTTCTAGGTCCAGGCTGTAAGCACCTATTGCTAGCATTTCTTCCACTGTACTCTCCGCGTCCGACTTTGCAGCATCTTCTCGCTGAGATTTGCGAGCGATTTGCACTTCTCTTCTAGCGCATCCAGTGTGGCTTTAGATTTCCAAGTCTGGCCATTTTCCTTTGCGTCTGCAATATTTTCCATTTAATATCTGATTACGTTCTTGTGTGCCTCCCGTACACTAAGTAGCTTCCGTAGATTCATTTTATGTAACTTCTTTTTTCACGGCACCAAAATGTGATTGTAAGTGGATTAAACGGATAAGACGTAGTCCAACCAGGTTCGATACCATTCAATAACTGACTTAACATAACAATAGACAAGAAGGCGGAAGAGATGTCATAAACGACACGTTATGACGCCACACGCATAAAAGCGCGTTATAAACAGTCGAAACGCGATACTGCGAATCGTGATACTACGAAATGACGGGATACTACGAAGAAGGCTGCCAGTCCCGTCCGTTTTCCTTATGTGTTTAAATACAAAAAGATGCAATAATACGATTTCGCGATACTATGAAAGATGCGCTACTACGAACAAGTTTTCCAGTCCCATCATAATGTTTGTACTTAAATGTTAACGCGATACTACGAATCATATTGTCAAGAAGACTTTTCACACCTTCTCAATGTAGATTTAACACCTCTGCCCAGTTAGACAACTAGCCAGTTTGTTTGCACCTTCGACAAAGATAGCTGTTAACACATTTATTTTACCATTTAAGCCACCTTAAATCATGCGGTGTGAATTTACGTTTGACTAAATGACTCTTATATGTCACAAATGTCAATTCAATTAAAATGCTGGATTTATTTTATACTGTTTTTATTTATAATGCAATATATACACCATTTTAAAGTCAAATGCAATTACTTTAATAAGTATGCTAATGTTCATAAATGTTACGACATGACGCAAATGAACGCAAATCAGTTTCTCCGGTGACTTTTCGTAGGATGGCGATTCAACATAGTATGAGTAGTACAAGTAGTGGTATTAGAAGTAGTAGAAACCGTAGAATTAGCTGTAGTAGAAGTAGAAGTAGAAGTGCATATAGTAGTAGTAGTAGTAGTAGTAGTAGTAGAAGAAATAAAAGTAATAGTATATGTAAGAGTATACGCAGTAGTAGTAGTAGTAGTAGTTGTAGTAGTAGTAGTAGGAGGAGGAGGAGAAGGAGGAGTAATATTTGTAAAAGTTACACTAGTAGATGGATTAGTTGTAGTATGATATCAGTAAAAGTAGACGCAGCAGCTGCAACAGCACAGAAGCTGTAGCTTTAGTAGTAGTAGTAATTTTAGTATCTGCATCTACTTACTGATTTTTCTTTTCAATGACTCGAGCAGTTCCAATCGCCTTTCGTTCATCGTTTGCTGCTGCTATATGAAACAGAACGACATAAAATACATTGTTTTAGAGATTCGATCAAACACCATTATAACACTATACAATACACATTTGCTCTGCATATGTTAAAATGGTATAAGTATGTCATTTACATCCTTACATCGGTTTAATTTGCCAACATCATTAAATGAAATCAACATTGAATATTATAGGCTCGAATTTGAATTACAGAATCAATTTCAAATATGTTGTATATGAACTTTAGTATTAAGAAATCATTGAAAAGTATGCATAGAATGTAATTGGCAAACTACACGGTACTTTTCTGGCGTAGAAATATCATCGCCCTCAATTCCATCTCCACCCCTGCATCTTTTCGTTTCAGAGTAATTTTTGTGTATTTCGATAAGTAAATATTTACTCTGTAAAAATGGCATTCAACGTATAAATGTAACATTAATATGTAACGTTTCAAATGAAAATACCAATACAGATACATAATACTAATAATGATGAATACCGTAAAATTACACAATTAAACAGTGCACACTGTTTACAGATTTATTGCACAGTTCAAGGTGTGTTGCTTACCACCGCAGGGGGGACGTCTCTATTGTCAATCGGTTTATTCAAGCGCCCATTTTCAGCAGTATTATCATGCTTCCAAGTAAGAGAGATTACATGTTCCATGTTGGCGCCAGGCTCATTTCCATCATCAACATCTTTACAATACATCTCGGCAACGAATTAACTTTCATTCTGGCCGTTTTTGGAATAAGACGCAATTTCTTTAAGTCCATCGGCAAAGCCACGTATGGAATCTAATTTACGGACATGTTTCATGTTAGCAAAGGATGTCCGTTCCCCAAGAACAGTGCCGGACATATTTGGGACATATTTGGATTTTCGGTATTATGTTTACGTGATATGCTACCATCGGATTTACTATCAACATGGCCACGACCCTCGTTTTGGTTAACTGACAAGCTTGGAAAGTTCATACATTCAATCTATCCGCCATTGGACCCAGATTTTGAATCGGAAGCTCGGTCCTGTTGCTTGTGACAAAAGGTTGAACCACGATTTCCTGCAGCCCCATTCTCCGCATTAGCGTCTCTCGGTTTGGACTTATCTAGAGTTTGAAGCATTGGTTCAATAGATACAGCTATCAAATTAGTGCATGTTATTACTTTATCTTTAGCGTATGCACTATCATCTGATGTAAGTTGTCCAGCCACAGATGTGCTCCGTTTGATATCTACTGACTCAGTTAGGTCAGTAACAATTCTTGTATGATCAAGGTTCTGTCCATTCTGTATCAAGGCTGTACCTTGTTCAGCATTTTCTCGGCGTTGTTCATCTAAAAGATACATTTAGACATATAAAACAGGTACACTTTAGGCATTATTTGCAATGTTGTTTTAGTTTTTGATATGTCAAGATTATGTATATCAAAACAAAGTAAATGTATGTATTGTTACTTCCTACCTGAGGTATAAAAGTCTTATTTTTAGACAAAGAAATTGCTTAATCATATAATTGACTTAAGATCATTAACAATTACAAATTCTGCATGCGAAGAATGAATTGTCTACATCGAACTGTGTTTTTTTTTTTATATAAAAGAGCATACAGGCACTTGGCATTCTGGTTCTCTTGTATTTTAGAAAACCATTTATAAATATCTTATGTTCACCGTAGGAAACGCATTGCTTGTTTATTAAACGACGATAAATGCTTTTATGTTAAGTGACGAAAGTATTTTATACTGAAACTTTAACGAAAGCGACAGATATAAGATGGGAAATAACGTCAGATTGTTAAAGCTGTACGCTACAACTTAAATATCAGCTTGTCGTTAAACACTTTTAAATTAAAATTAATTTACTACCCTAAAATCCACTCTGCACCCAGTATAAGGAGTATACAAAACGAATTTATGAGTGATTGAAGTTTCACTATTTTTGTATAATGTAAGCAATGGTAAAAGGTACTTGACAAACTCAAAAAAACAACAACACAAATACGCATGTTAATATTAATATGACTTAAACACAATCAATGTTTACTTTGTTACTGTAAAATATAAACCCTCCCAATCTCCTCAATAGTGTATGTACTTGGATACTCGCCTGTGTTTTATATGGTTTCAGTGAGTTGCACAATTCGCTGGGAAAACGATGGTTCGTCAGTCTGCTTCCATAGGTCGAGTACACAGAATCACACAATCAACGGTGGTTGTCCACGACAATGTTGGGACCATTTTCTAGGAACTGTTATTCCTTGACTTGGAAAGACGTATTAGCCTGTATATTTACTATTTAGATTTATAACACTATTTATATTTGTGTTATGTACATGGGATAAGAGTTCTTTATTAGTAAAAATTCAATTATTGATGATTAAAATGGTTATAAAATTATTTCTAGATTCATCGCTTAAAATGACACATTCAGCTCAAAACATCTTGTTTTGGATAATTAGTAAGATTATTTGTCTATATTTGTCATCGCAATTATAAATTGAAACTTCTGCAGGACGATACCTAACATCCGGTGGTTCTAATACATTAGCCATTCTGTCAAAATGGAACAGGTTTCTAGACTCTTTGTTTCCATGTATCATGCACATATAACATGGTTTATGAGGTTTTACCTGCGTGGCCTGCCACATTTGCAAAATGCTTTATCTTTATAGTTAATAAATTATATTGAAATTATATCTTATTGTGATACTTCATATATGGTATGGATATGTGTATTATTGAACATTTTGATAAATATTATGAACTTATGACATGTCGCTCTACAGTTATATATTCAGTTATATCATATAGTTATTGCAGTTTGCTTATATTAACTTCGTCTTTACACTATAAGTATTTGCTCTGTTGATGTCCGGCATTATTCTATTAAAACACTTCCGTCCGGTATCGGGGAAGGTGAATTATTGGATGATTAATTGAAATCATGGCTTGTTGATAACTTGCGATGTTTAAGTTAAATTCACGTTATGTATACCAGCCTTGACTAATATTCTACCAAACTTAATAGTAGGAATAAAAAATAAAATCTTGTTTTGTAGCTTGTCGTTGGATAATAGAAGGCATTGCTTACCAGGCGTATGTCTGCTTATCTTGCGCTGGCGGTGGATATACGTATCCAGAGGAGGACAGACTACAATGACCACAGCTACGAACAAATACTACAGCTATAATCCACGTACATAAACCGTCAGTCTGCGATTCTGCAAGAAACATAAAAACTTGGTGGAATTTACATGCAACTGGAATAATATATGTGTCGTATCAAATATCCCTACTACTGCTACTATAACATTTACAAACTACAAACAAAAAACCATTACTAGTATTCTAGTATTCTACTATTGCTGTTGCTGCTGTTGCTACTACTACTGCTGATACTACTACTACTAATACAACTACTACTTTACAACTACTACTTCTACTTCTGCTATTGCTGCTACTACTACGTCTTCTACTTCTACAACAACAACAACACATACTAATACTGCTACTACTACTTCTTCTACTACTACTACAACTACTATTATTACTACTGCTACTACTACTAGTACTTCTACTATAACAACAGCATCTACTACTTTTGCTACTACTACTTCTTCAACTACAACTACGACTACTACTACTACTCCTACTCCCACTCCTACTCCTCCTCCAACTACTAATACTACTATACTGCCATCACTACTACAGCTACAACTACAACAACAACAACAACTACAACTACTAAGACTACTACTACTACAACAACAACAACTACTACTACTACTACTACTTTCTCTTCTTCTCCAACTGCTACTATTACTACTACTACCACTTCTTTTTCTTCTACTACTACTACTACTTCTACTACTACTACTACTACTACTACTACTACTACTACTACTACTACTACTACTACTACTACTACTACTACTACTACTACTACTACTACTACTACTACTACTACTACTACTACTACAATAACAACAATAACAACAACTACTACTACTACTACTACTACTACTACTTCTACTACTACTACTACTACTACTGCTACCACTACTACTACTTCTACTAATACTACTATTACTACTTCTACTCCTTCCAATCCTACGCCTCCAACTCCTACTCCTACTACTATTACTTCTCCTCCTCCTCCTCCTTCTCCTCCTACTACTACTACTACTTCTACTACTACTACTACTACTACTACTACTTCTACTACTACTACTACTACTACTACTACTACTACTACTACTACGACTACTATTACTACTACTACTACTACTACTACTTCTACTACTACTACTACTACTGCTACCACTACTACTACTTCTACTAATACTACTACTACTACTTCTACTAATACTACTATTACTACTTCTACTCCTACCAATCCTACTCCTCCTACTCTTACTCCTGCTACTATTACTTCTCCTCCTCCTCCTCCTTCTCCTCCTACTGCTACTACTACTAGTACTAGTACTACTTCTACTACTACTACTTTTTATACTACTAATACTACTACCCCTCCTTCTTCTTCTACTACTACTACTACTACTACTACTACTACTACTACAAAGGGCATGTACTACTACTACTACTACTACTACTACAACAACTACTAATACTACTTCTACTACGGGCATGTACTACTACTTTCTACCACTACTGCTACTACTACTAATAATAATATTCCTACTACTACTACTCTTTCTACTACTACTACTACTCTTTCTACTACTACAACAACTACTACTACTACTACTACCACTACTACTACTGCTGCTACTTCCACTTCTACTACCTATGTTGCTATTATAGCTCTGTTTCCACTTATATTGCCACTACTTTAATGTTTATAACAACGAGAAAGATTTAACGAAGAACAACACTCGCTTCTATTTTTACTTTTTGGCAGTAAATTTGATAAATATTTTATGTTACGTTTGCAAGGTATTTTGCGACTGACCTTCTCTGTTTCATTGTACATCAACGCGCATACGTATGAATACATCATTGTTATGTCGTAAGATGCAGTTTTGTCAGTAAACACGTTGACGTAGTTTTTGTATTGTTGTATGTGCCTATAAAAGTCCCACTCATCAGGTGGGAATAAGCACGCGATCCGATCTGGCATTCTGCTATAGCGACTGTTTTGGGAGAATTCTGATATATTAATTGGAAAACAATTCCGTAACCTTTGGTGCCACACTCGATACTCACCCTCGATCCGCAAGTTCCATCATTATTATATTCTACTGTGACATTAATTCCTTCTGAGGAAATGCACTTCACTGAAAATATTAACACATACAATCCCAGGTCCAACCAAACATATTTAATTGTATAAATTGTATTGCCTTCAAAGGATTATATATACACATATCAATAAATAAAGCAAGCTTAGTGGCAAGAACAACCGAACACTGCTGTTGTTTATCATAACTATGACGCCCAGAAACATTGTTAATCTCAGATAGGAAACAGTGAATGCTGCCAATGAACACTACAACCTTTTGACATCTATTAAATGTGTGAAAGTCAAACGAACAGATAAAACACTAAGCGGACTATGTTTGACAGAAAGACGGACATACATAATAGAAGCACGGTATACTCGATCTGCAATTATACATTTTTTTTAAATACAGATCGTTTCTTCTGCTCAAATATACCACAATCATAATGTGTTTATCGCCAAAAAAAAAATCTTTGTCTATCTATAATGGAATCAGTGTACTCGAGAGTTCATGTTTTGAATACTGGTTACACTTAAATATAATATCTTCAGCAATGATATGATTTATGACAAAATCGATTATTGCATTGCTTGCATACCCGAGTTTAATAAAGTCATAAGCCTACATAATACCGAACGTGCTATTCATGAGTCTTAGATTCATTTGTTCAGATATATTACATCAATATTAGAAACACACCATATACGTAAGTCTTTCAGCGTATATGTTATTACAATATTTAAATAAACAATGAAATACATTTAATTGCAAATGTAAATGTTAATACCTACCGTACAATGTATGAATTAAAAAGAAAATTAAATATAATTAAAAGAATCAAACCATTTTCGTCACATTTACATTGATCATTTTATTTAAATGCTATCTCTCTGTTTCAAGTTGTTTAGTCGCCTTGGGGTATATCCATATATGACTGCATAACAATATAAAACGTACTAGACGAATAACGCCGCCAAATATCATAATTACTGGTTTGAATGATTGTTCTATTTAAATGAGAAATTAAATATGCATGTTAAATAAACATGCTACAATATTCAGTATGGGTTCTTTTTTAGTACATGTGTTAGACAACAGCAACATCCACACTATTAGCTAATTTATGTAAAACAACGACTGCGTAGATTGTAAATGTGTACAATAAAATACTTATCAATATAACTATAACTAGCGCAATAAATTACTATTTTAATGAATTAAACAATTACACTTTCTTTCTTTAAATATTCGATTCGATATAGGCAGTAATTCCACTGTTTAAGCTTAGATTATTTGAAAATAATAATTTCAGATTTTGTTGAAGATTTCCGCGAATTTAGCACCATCTACCTGTATGAATCTATTTTTTAAAAGTGTACACCAAACACTTATATACATGGAAAATCGTGTGTCATACTTCCGGTTTGATATATTTAGAAAGCATGTATTGTGCTAATTTACCACCTGTAAATCTTATGTAAATAAGAACAACAAAAACGACGAATTTTTTATAACAGGCAAGTTTGTACATATTAGTAAAACAATTCTGACTTTTTTTTAATTAAAAAACATTAAATGTAGAGAAATAATAATAAACAAGTATTGGACAAACCGCTTTAGATATACACACTTAAGTTTCTATAAATTGGCAGCGCATTCAGGCGAATGTGCATAAAGGCGAGGAAATAAGTTTGTATTTCTAAAAACAAACTGCTGAAATGAGATAATGCCGTTTATTGTAACGTTTAGATATGCATCAGAGATTGTTCACGCGAAAGTATGTGCACACATGATGCTTCTGGAAGAAAACGATAAACTCATCCAAATACAGAAAAATTAACCACATCATCCATACGCAGTATATATATATATATGGGATTATAAATGGGATTATAAATATATATTAACAATATAGCCAACGCGTTTCGACAAAGCTCATCAGGGTATATATCATAACGTCAAAATGTCATAGAGAAAACATCATTTCAATTACCACGTCATGACGTCAACAATTATTTTATAAAATTGAATTAATATTTTTTATTATATTATAATTAATAGGCTGATGAATCAACTCTGATCCATCATTTTATACTATCATGATGAAGGCATCATGCCGAAACGTTTAGTGTATTAAAATTAAATAAAAAAACGTGTTTGTGCGATAATTATTATTATTATGATATTGGACTAATCGCACTATGGCATCTGCTGAAGATCCACGTTTACATCTCAGGAAGTTAGCGGTCAGCCACATGAAAAGCAGTTTACAGGCCCGTTTTCTGCAAGACTGTGTGAATGATGGTATTGTTCCTAAGAGTCTACGACTTTCGCTCAAGGTCAGTGTAGGAAACGACTCCACCGAACTCCAGAATGACATTGACACTATTACAAAAGGTAAGCATTGAAATTCGCGAGCGAATCCGGGCCGACCATATGCGGCGTGCACATAACCTTGAACAATCAATTGAAGATTTCAGAAAAACCTTAGAAAAAAACTATCGAATACAGATTTCTATTCAATGGAAAATGATATCTTCAAAGAAACAGAAGAAAAAAAGAATCTGTTAGTGAGAAAACATGAGCAAAAATTCAACTTATTGAGAAATAAACACATTAAAAATCAACAAATAAACATGACGAAAACTGACAACAGAGGTAAAACATCGACCAATCATAATTCTAACAGCACAAATCAAGACGAAACTCATACATCTAAGACGCGTGATGGAGATTGGCACAAAGTAACAAGAAAACACAAATCACCAAAACAGCAAACTGCTAAAAAAGCAAACCAGGTACAGAAAACAGTGAAAACTTCAAGTAAAAAAACGAACCAGGTATTTAAAACAGGGAACACTCCAGATGAAAGGCGCTCTACCACAGCGAATAATGCAAGAGAAACCCCCTCTACTACATATGTAACTGCAAATAATTCAAAAAACGAGCAGACCCCGGGCACCAAGAAATCTTACAGGGAGACCGTAATCAATGGGGTATCGACAACGACAAAGAATCCGATCGAAACATCGCTAATTCAGACCATGGAAGTGTTGATACAAACAGTGAAAGATCTGATGACAACATCAAGCCAAAAGCGCGTCGTTTTACCAGATTCAAAAACAGACGGGAATACAAAAGTTTCAGAAACGAAAGAAGCAAATTCAGCAGGGTAAGGAAACAGTTCTAAACTTATCAGACCGTAACTTAACAGATACTGAATACATTTTACTTGGAAAGGGATTAGGATTCTGTCCCCGTATCAGTTCACATGATAAAGTAAAATTAGCTGAAGAAGTGTTCCTTTACACAGCAAGATTACGTTTAAAGGAATATTTAGCTGACTTGTATACAAATGACAAAAATGGACCATCTAAATATGATGAATATAAACACTTACCATTCTTTAACAAGACATCATCTCCATTTACACCTCATAGCGGAAGAGACATTTATCTTGACTTTTATATAGAAGCTGTTTCTAATGAAATTCTTCATCATATTAATGAGAAACGTTTTTGCCCTAATATTTCTAAAGAAGAAATACACGCTCTAAACAGTTTATCTCGTGATGATAACATTGTTATTAAAAAAGCGGACAAGTCTAATACTATTGTAGTGATGAATAAAAATAAATACATCGAAGAAGTAACCCGTCAATTAAATGATGAACGTTTCTATATAAAAGTGAACGAAAACCAACACCAGACAACGAAAGAAAATATTGAAAACAGTATTAAAGAAATAAAGCACTACAACCCCGGTATCGGTAAGCAGTTTGGTTTGTTTCCCACAGATATTCGGATACCTCAATTTTACATATTACCGAAGACTCACAAGCCATTAGATGACAGTCTTCCTATTGGATACCCCGGTCGGCCCATCGTATCTGCGTTTAATTCCAGCTCGGAAAATATCTCCAAGTTCTTAGACTTTGTATTAAATCCACTTATGCAGACTTTACCATCATACGTTAAAGATACTACAGACTTTATTAACAAGATTAAGAATATTCATTTAAAAAAAGACTCTTACTTAGTAACTCTGGATGTGTCATCATTATACCACTAATATTCCACACAGTGAGGGAATAGAAGCTTGTTCATATTTTCTTAGAAAATATAATGTTAACAATAATATTAACGCTGAAGACATTAGCAAATTACTTAAAGTTATTCTTGACAATAACTGCTTTGATTTTAACAATGAGAGTTATTTACCAACTATGGGTACAGCCATGGGTAGCCCTATGGCGCCTTCTTATGCCTCATTTTTTATGGGAAAATTAGAAGAAGATTTTCTTAGTAATGTACCTCTAAAACCCGATATTTGGCTTAGATTTTTAGATTACATTTTTATGATATGGAATAGTTCTTTAGAAGACCTTGATACATTTATAGATGCTTTAAATAAATTTCATCCTACTATACAATTTACATATTGTATATCTCAAAAGTCTGCATCTTTCCTCCATGTATCTATATCTAAAAGTGAATATGAAACTGTTATAACAGATGTTTTTTGTAAACCTGCTAATATGCATTTATACTTAGATTTTACATCATCTCACCCCATGTTTGTAAACGGGGTATACCATATAGTCAGGCTAAACGCTACAGACGTATTATCTCCGATGATGGTGTATTTAATCAGTCTTTAGCTAGTCTACAAAAATATTTCGAAAATAGAAATTATCCTAAAAATGTTATAGCAGATGGATTTACAAAAGTGAAAAATATGTCGCAGGATAGCGCACTGCGTGTTACGCAGAAAAGCACTAATTCAGTGATACCATTTACTGTATATTTTAACACATCACTGCCTAATATTGCAGATATTATACACAAATACTGGGATCTATTACGGTTATCTGACAAAGAGAGTGTAAAGTTTTTACATTCTTTTAAGCCTATTTTAGCCTATTAACGACCTAAGAATATACAAAACAGTCTTGTTAGATGTTCAGTGAATAACAGTACTAAACTAAATTCATCGGGTAAATGTAAACGCCCACGATGTACGCATTGTAATAATATCAACGTATGTTAACAATTCAATAGTAGCGTTACTGGTTTAACATATGATTTGCACAATGATGTAGATTGTACCTCACGTGATGTTATATATCTTATTACATGTAAACAATGTAATAAACAGTATGTCGGACAAACCAATCAAAATGTTTCCCATAGAATGAATAACCATAGATTTGATATAAGAAACTGTTCAATAAATCCTGTATCACATGTTGCAACCATTTTGGGTCTCTAAACAATAATTGTACATTTTCAGATTTCTCTTTTGTTCTAATAGATGTTGTTCATAATAATCTATACCGTTTATGTAAAGAAACGTTTTGGATACACAAATTAAAGACTATGCTTCCTGACGGTCTTAATAACAAAGTGCTGTACGATATATAATACGTTCACATACTTGACATATATTCGATGTTTGCCTATTACTATGTTTTTATTATATTATAATTAATAGGCTGATGAATCAACTCTGATCCATCATTTTAGACTATCATGATTATGTGTTCTATATATGTCAGCATAATGCTATTTTACAGGTCATCATTTTTCCGCCAAACGACGTAACGTCACTGTATGACGTTGACGTCACTTCCTTTGTTTATATTTATTATTTTATTACTACTGATGAAGGCATCACGTTTAGTGTATTAAAATTAAATACAAAAAACGTGTTTGTGCGATAATTATTATTATTATAAAATTAAATTGTGGTTTAAATATATGAATACAATATTTCCCTTTCGCTAACCTAGCTGAAACACTGTCCGAAAATAGTTTATAAAAAGGATAAAGTAGAAATTTCGGTTCAGATGTAGAACACTCATCCAGGTGTTTACTTAAAGGCATCTGTCTTGTTGATGGATCTCGCATATAGCCAACGCGTTTCGACATTATTGTTACTATATATATATATATATATATATATATATATATTGACATGATATAATGATATTATTTTCAGTAAGTATAGAAACATTTCATATTACTGTTTTAGGAGCTAGCCAGATGAAAATATGACTTCGCTATTTGATAATGAACGTTTTTTTAGTTGTTTAGTTTTAAATAATATCGAAATATAATACTAGATGCGTGTAAAATAAAGATATATGAAGAAATGTCACTGTTCGTTTATCAACATATGCATCAGTTTTAAATATTCATGTTGGATATTCAATTTACTATCCGTATAAACATTTACAACATACGGCGAATATCTTTTTTAAAGATATTTCTTGTTTAAAATATTGCATGTCAAACGAAATCGTACACAAAATATAAAGGGAGCTCACTGTTGTATTTCAGTCGACTGAATCTTAATCATAGGTAAAACCTGTTCTTATGTCATTGCTATTTATATAATATGCATTGCTATTGATACAATATGTGCCATTCCTAAAAAAAAAAAATATATATATATTTTTGTAGTCTTTGATACTGCACTAAAAATAAATAATAAAAAACGTACTGCCAACGCATAATGATTTGAACTTCGATAAAATGTGATTTAATCAATGAATTTGATGAACGTGTAAGCATTACGACGTTTAGTTAGTACTAGCCGTTTGCTATTAACGCTTGCAACTAACATGTAGCTCATATTGCTAAATTATTCTCAATGTCTCTGAACAGTGTTAAATGCTAAATACCAGTGATTTCATCAGTTTGCTTATATATGTATCTGACTTTCTCCGTGTCTTATTTTTAAACAAAATCCAGCCTTTTTGGTTTGTTTTTTCGTTGCTAAAATGTGACGGACATACTTGTAAGGACGCGTAGAAGACAATGTGTGAATTTGAAATATTGACATGATAATATATGTGGCAGCAGCTGGGAAAATGGTAGTCTAATAAATGAGACGTTTAACGCGAATTTAGTGCTACTTTTTAAACGGGCTAAATTTCCTGGATCGTCTCATCGCCGAATGACCATTTATGTCGTGGAAAATCAAAATGTCAAACTTTCAAAAATATTGCTTAGATATCAAAATAAAATCACCTGGTCGTAGATGCAACATATACTGTGTAGAATTCACGTCATTTCATAAAAAATACTGCTTGAAAATGATCTTAACTTCGACTTTAAGATTTGTTTACATCAACGGTGTTTCCTCGACAGCCATGATAAAAATAGCTCAGGTGTATTTAACTATCCATTCAGAACGCAGATGATTCTCAGCACGGTGATGAAGGATGTACGCGAAAATTTACAAGACGTACTATTAGCGGAACTTGAAAATAACGTGACCGACTAGT
This sequence comes from Congeria kusceri, assembly GCA_027627225.1. Classification (NCBI taxonomy): domain Eukaryota; kingdom Metazoa; phylum Mollusca; class Bivalvia; order Myida; family Dreissenidae; genus Congeria; species Congeria kusceri. The sequence goes on from JAPFQT010000136.1 coordinate 207,774, forward strand.
GCTATTAATTAAAAAAATGAATGAATAATACACATAACAAATGTTTATTGAAAATTAAAACAAAACATTATTTTTAAATATGTATTATATGATAAAAACTTGATAACATGCACTAAAAATGACGGGAATATTGGCGAGAATATCCAACAGAACGTATCTCATAAAGTTGGTCCACCGGTACGTTTCAGTTATTTCTAACCTACATGAACAGCTAAATATGAATCATGAATATCAATAAACTACTCAAATTCAGATTAATCTGTTTATTACGGCCAAATTAAAAGGAACACACAGAAACAATACTGTGTGTGTGACGGAGAAATAATTGCAATAATAAGACCGCTCAGCGTGGTATCGTGAATCTTGACAAATAATACTCAATTCAGGCTGAAATGGACAGAGACGTATATAGATCTTACATGAAAAATTAAACACTTTATAGGTTTTCATAGCGAAATTCACTATACAAAGAACATGAACATTTATCAGATTGCATGAATAAACAACAACAACATCAAGCGGTACACACATCATGAAGAAAAATAAAACATATTGTATGAACATTATTATAATAAGCTGTCATGTGGTTGAGGTGTAATTAATGGACGTCATCATCGCATTAAGCGAACAACATAATATATATATATATATATATATATAATAATCTGCAGGATCAAAATGTTCATTGGTGGCAATGAATAGTATATGTTCGGTCTTAGCTTTTCGTTGCCACCCGCCTGTAGGAGTTGAGCCGTTTCGAAAGATTCGAGAGCTTTGCTTTGAACTTAGAAGTGTCAATGTTCATGTTGTTCCTACTATTCAAAAATATGTGTAGAATCGTTCATTGGAAGGTCTTGTCAGATGCTACGGTTTCAACAAGGCCGTCATCGCAACCAAATCACTCTTTCGTTTATGTTCTTTTCTGGAAAAAGTTTCAGCTGGAATCTCGGTTAATTCGCGATACACTTTATCCAGTACCTTGCCCTCTCCACCCGTGAGCTTACGTGGGGCTCTACGGTGCGCTCTGTTAGGTGGGGTCCTAAAAAGCGCAAACTTTCTGTGAAAGAATAGAAAAATGAAATTTAGTTAAATAATCTATTATCATCGTAGTTGCAATGTCAGCATAATAATAATAATAACAATAATAATGATAGTAATAATAATAATAATAATAATAATAATAATAATAATAATAATAATAATAATGAACATTAATAATAATAATAATAATAATAATAATAATAATAATACCTTTACATTCCTTATTAAGGAACTCATTGACCAGGTCGGCTTCCACATTCTGTCCCCTTCCGCCGGAAAGGTTGACAGTCCGAGTCCATATCAAGTCTTGTAATATTGAACTTGTAATCCACTGGGGTTGCCCAAGTAGTCCTCTCGCCTACTGGCAAGAGACTGGTCGGGCAGGTAGATCTGGACAACTGGCGTTAGCGGTCATGTACTGCTACCCGCGCTAATTGATTAAACGAGTAACGGACGAACCCAATTTTGCGCATTGCGAATGGTGAAACGTGTATAAGGCTCTCCGTCTTGGAGCACCTTCTTACGGCAGGTATGGACCAAATCGACCTAACCAGGAATAGTCCGTGTTCCAACTCAGAATGCATCATATGTTAGTGCCAATTATGCATGTGCTGTAGCGTATGCTGGACCAACTGCCAATGTCCTGGCAAAATGCCGTACGTTGATCGTTTTCTTTTGTAAAACGGGTTTATTGTGTCATGGCGTCTTCAAACGCTGACGTATTACTGAACATTTTAAGCAAACCATTATCATTCTCAGTCAATTTAGCAATGCGTTGCTGTGTATATGAGACTCCATTTAGTAACTATGTATACGAAATTACTTTTTTTCATATTTTAATCGCAAATGCAATGAAAAGTGATGTATAACAATATAAATGTATACTGGACATTCATGTGGAATAGTGTCTAATCACAGGTATGTAAATTTTATTGCACAAATTTAATGATTAGTATCTTTTTGCCGAGTTCAAAGGTAGCGACGAAAATCCTGTCGCTACTCTATAGAAATATAGGGAGAAATTTCCACGACAAATTTGGTCCATCGGCGGTTGGGCCCTCCAGCCCAATACTGCCCATATAAAAAGTAGCTCAATATTGGCTGGCACAGGGCCTAACTTGTTGTACTAGGAAAATGGGTACTATGGTTCAAAAATAACATTTTCAGATTCTTTCATTTTTTTAAAGAGCAACGTTTCATTAGCAAGTTCTGAAAATTTCATGATACTGGCATTCATAATACAAAACATTAGAGCATTTTTAGTGAGGTCGATTATTTGGAAAAATAACAAAAAATCTTTATCCAGTTGTAAGAATGCTTTAATTCTTACATGCATGTAAAAGTGTTTGCAGTATACCTACTTCCAACTCAATTGCATTATGTTATGATTAACATACAATTTCAATTATCATATTATAAAATTAGTCAACAGGGAAACTGATCAACAACGGCTATTTAGTATTCGTTGCCATGGTAACAGAAGTACAAAAACATTATTTTTGTATTGATGTTGGTATTGTTTTAACACTTTTCTGACTGTTGGTCGATTAATTATGAGAGAAAATACAAAGTAACATTTCTGGCATATTGAGAGTAGACATTTGAAAAATATGTTGTTATTAATATAAACATAAAACTTTACAAAATTGACAAAATGTTCACACATAGCGTTAATCACATTTATTCAATCTAAAAAAACTATTTACTTGGCCTTTTAACAGTTTTCAAAGAGCAAGCATACAGTTTGAGGCTTCAGTTCTGTAAAATGCATGCATGTAGTTGTACAAATTCCACTGCACTTAAGACTTGGACCTGTGATGACAACTGGGAGTAGTGACTGGATCGAGTATGTTACCAATGTTTACACCTTTCTTTACATGTTACTAATCCTGGGTCAATTGAGGTGAGCATGAAGTTGTTGAAATAACCCCATTCAACGGCACAGAGCATTGGCCTTTACAATGTCTCCAAGAAATTTAGTGTCTCATCCACAACACACGCTAAGTTAGGGCCATTCCGTGACGATCTTCTCACACTGCTCGCTACATCATGCAATTTAAATACCCAAAATCTTCAATCAAAATCATTTGTTGAACATGTTATTAAAATGAAGCTAATTAAATAAATAATATGCATGTGTGTTAATATTCAATAATTTTCTGTACTACTTACAAGACACTAATAATAAAATAACAACATTACTGGTGTCATATAACTTTATGGATAATACTATTAATAATAAATGTTTCAGACAAATGAAGACATTTGACACACAATATATATTGTCATAGGAAAAGATAAACTGCATTAATGAATAGTGACATAATCGTGACATAATAGTGACAGATTACCTGTAGTTTCTAAAGATTACCTGTAGTTTCTAAATCCATGTTTCCTCAATTGTTCTCCTATATACTGAAATATTGATCAGGAGCAATTTCATGTGCTCAGCAATCATCATACTGTACTCTACTGAACTCTACTGTATTATGCAAACCTGAAACAAATCGCCACAAGATGAGCACTTTAAATAATACACTAGATAATGTGCATTAGGTTTAATACTTATCGTAAATTTAGAACTGAATCAACAAAACTATAAAGGTATCGTAAGTTCCAAAATATTTGTTTTGTTCATAATTGCAGATGGTCATGTATCTTGTCAATATTAGAATCTTTATTCAACTGACTTATCAGGCTTAAAGTATGCTCAATATTACCAGTACGTGCACGCAAGTCTTAATTTGGTCATTGATCATTTGCATGACTTACCACGGGGTCAGTGGCCATTATTAGTAGTATGCATTAAATGCTTATACTAATCTATGTGTAAATGTGGGTAAAAATTAATAGATGTCAGTATTCAAACAATTAATTATAAAAGTTTATTAACTTATTCAAATTCAGAAAATAACAACTACATGACCGTGCCAATATAATACATTAGGCTATTAAAAGATCTAGAATAAAAACATGTACAGGATGCGGCTAAAAAGCAACATGGTGGAAAGCTGTTTCAGTTTCTTAGCGTTGTATTATTAATTGCTAAATTCAAGTTTTCATATGAAATGCTTTTTTTTTAAACATAGTATATTTATTTTCCATTGAATATTTGCCAAAGTATATTAAATTTTCAAAGAAATATCTTTACCTGTTTGAAATGACCACATACACCAAACACCATTTTTCGGATTTCTGAAGACTATCCGGCCAACCTGAAATAAATGAAGTGGTTCAACATTTACAAATACTTGTTTAGTCATGTACTACATATAATAAAAATATTTCTTTCTTAAAAATAATAATCTTCCAAATGATTACCGGTTGTTTGTACATTTTAGCTAAATCAAATGCACAGTTAAGTTTACAGTGTATCTGATTTACTGGTAGCTAAAATATACACAATCATGAACATTTGAACAGTATTACATCTTTGCAATAGCTATGATCCCAACAATCTGAAAATGCTGTTAATGGTGAAAGTTTAAAACCAAGGTATTTATTATGTTTACCGTTTATTAACGATGAGGAATGTGCACCTGCTAGGCAAAGTCAAAGAATAGCCAGGCTAGCTTTCAGTGAACATGTCTGAGATACTGAAATGCATTTTGAGTAGTGTAGATAAGATATCATCACTAAACTACAATGCAATTAACATAGTCAGAAGATTTTCATAATTTTAATGTCATAATTAATTATAGGTAAAAATAAAACATATAATTGTATTGTGATTATACACAAATACATTTAATTTGAATAGATGTCCGACTTGAGAGTGAGTTCAGTCCCTACAATGGGAGCTTTTCAATGATCTTTCTACATATACAATATTTACTTTTTCAATCTTGACTTATTTAACATCATCAGTATTGGGAAATTCTGCGTCATTGCATGTATAAACTTGTTTACTAGATTCAGTCAATCAGTGCCATCTAAGCATTCATTTTGGGTGCCGAAGTGACTGATTGAGAAACAATTTTTTTTTGCATTCTTTGTAGTAAAGTAAAGAATCCTCCATGATTTTCTTCTAAAAATAATCGTCTTTAGTAGTTAATATTCAACAGGAATTGTAGAGCATTGACTTTGCTGAGAATCAGTCTTGACATTCTAAATAAACCGCAATTGACTGTTGTTGGTTTGGATTTGTAAACAAATATAATGGACATCAAAATAACTTCCGGGTCAATGTATATGCTTTTAATTTTAACATATTTTCACATATACATGTCATGAAAACTGATAAATATTAAATGCGTACCTTCAATTATGTATCCGCTATCCAGTACCAGTAGAAAATAAATGGTAGTATTAGCAGTGAGCAAAGAATTTTGCAAAATATTTTCTCACTTGTCAACTGCGCCATTTTGGAAAAAACACAACCTCACAGTCGCAATTAGAATTGTCGATTGCACAGGTTAAATGCTAATAAAATGAATAAATCTCAGAGAAAAAATAGTGTTAATGAATTTTTTGTTCGTTAAGTACAAACTATACACACATAAATATAATTAACCGTAAAATTTCAGCTAAATTGCAGCGTGTGTTATCAATAAAAATGTGACGTTTTAAAATCACGTTTTTTACGATAACGTCATTTTAGCAACAGTACTCAAAGTCGCTGAGAACGTCACAATTATTTCTATTAAACAGACATGTGACCATCAACGTCAATTCAAATTATATGTTCATTAAAATTCAACGCGAATTATTTTGTTGATATAGCAATAAATGAAAACGAGACTCGCCTCACGTTCATCCCTGCAAACAGTCCAGTCTCTTACTATCCAAAATATCACTTTAATAAACTTTTTAATGCCACTACTGTACGAAAACAGTCACCGGTAATCAGTTAAATAAATGTGTGTATTAATACTTTAACAACCAACACTTATTTTCCTTAAGACATGGTTTGGGATTGAAACGCAGCACGATTACCAGTCAACACCTTTTGTTTGCAATATTTAAATTTAATATGATAAAACGTGTTCACAAAGAGAACACATACGTGGCTTTTTCCAAATATGGTAACGTTAAATCACTCACCAAATATGGGCACATGAATTCCGGCTTGGCTAACTGCGTTACTGCATTCAGGTAATATAAGGTAGTTAAATAGTCGAAGTAAGATTTATAAAGACAACCTTTTAAAGTTGGCATCGGAACAATGCACCTGTAGATAACAATACGAACAGGGGCTGTATTCCAGAAGCATCATAAATACAATTTTATCGTTTTATCGTTACCATTGTATTTCACATGTCAAGGGCAAGGTTGTATCAATTATAAACTTATTATTATCAACTAATTTTTAACAGTAAAGGGATTCACAAATTTGCATGTGAATTTTAAATAATACATTACAAAAAAAAATGAAACTTAAGATGTTTCTCAATATCATTAAAATAAAATCTTTACGTTGTTAGGATCTGAAGATATCGCATAGCAGTTCACATTTAAATTACCTTCCGAACAATTAAATATCAGCCCTGCTGCGCCCAATGAAATTGCTTTTTGCACAGCAAACTTTCGCAACGGTTTATACAAATGGATGCTTTTCCAGCTGGTCATCGGGAATAAATATCACAGTTAATGTTCACGTTGATAACAATGTATATTGTGGTACCTTAGGCTGCTAAACATCCGAAGTTCACGTTAATTTCGTGCAAAGTTTTGTGGTTTATAGATACAGTTACAACACAACACTTTGATTGGGTTCTGAAGAGGTCAAAAGAACGTGACCAATAATGATGAGATGGATGTTTCTGGAATACGGTCTTTGGAATACGGACCCATGTGATTACTTGAACTCTCTCTTTTTTTAAACTCAAAATAATGATAACAGGACATTTTTTGAAAATAAGGTTTAATGTGTACAGTTATAGTAAAACAAGTTTAAACTATTTGAAAAACTCAGCAAAACTTCAAAACGTAGGGTCATGGTTTACAACCCTGCATGTATTGTATTACTTTATATGCACACGAGTCTTGCTGATGAAGATATGTGCTGATAACTGTGCGATTATTACGAACGTTAAGGCGCGGATACAGGATTTTGAGTTTACATATTCAGTAACTGAAAAACAGCTGCTGGAAAGGTGCTATATCGACTCATAGAAAAGGTGTATTTGAAATACCGCAGAATTGGTTTGAATATGACAATACATTGATTGAAAACACACAAATGGCAACGAAAAGCACATGTTTTAATATATTGTGAGTTTAGGAAATCGAATATTCGACAATTTTAGAGGGGATGGGGGTCGCCTCTTCCTACCCCTCTCAATCCGCCTATGACGTTGTATTACGATTCTAAAGGGTAATGCTCATCTAAACATTGAACTTGTTTTCATTGTTGCCTCTGAATGATATATCATTTACTATACATGTGAAATATTTCAAATAGTTTCATTAAAAGGAAAGCCAAAAACAGCCTTCCAGATAATAAAGCATTAAACACTGCACTGATAACTGTTAACTGCTTGATAAAGCCTATACGAGGTTCAATATGAATCAGCTGTTTAATGTATGGAAGTGTAGCCTACTGACTTATACGAACCGCCAAGGCATCAGACGTTTTGGCTATATTTATTTATAGTCTACCATGTCGTAAACATTATATTGACTGCTAATACCATCAGAAGACTCATAACGCAAAACTCAGAGCTAAGAACTACATCCTTAAAATGTAGAATAGCCTGCATAAGCATATTATATGGACAATTATGTAGAAATTTGTATAATTACTACTTTAATCAATTATTACATAATAAAACATAATATATATTATTCTCATTCATATGTTCTAGTGGTTCTAGTGGTCATAATTTATATACTCAGAAAATTGACCTAGAAACATAATAATAAAATACATATAAAGTGACAAAAATATAAACAATCACAATCATGGCAAGCAGCAACAACAACCATAAATTACATAAACAATCTTACCAATTTATGGAATTGAGTGTATAACAGCCTCTTTCGCTTCTTTTTGTAACCTAACGTAATCTGCAAGTTACATTGCCACGCATCATATAAATGTGCGTTATTTATATATAATTTAAATACTCATGAAATTATGTTAAAACAAGGTTGCTGCCATTTCAAATGCCCGCGAAAACATATGACATTAACCTGATGTACATGTTAACTATTAAACTTTTAAATAGAAAACAATACATTGCAATAATTTCTCCTTTAAATAAAACCAATAAAACAAATATTTACCAGAATTGGAAAGACCAAATCATGAGAACTAACAACTAGTGTCAAACGACCAAACCGTTTCCCGCTAAAGTGTCATGTGACTCAATCCAAGCTTTCCAAAAAGCAATCCAGATTAAAAAAGGTATCAATACACTATTGTCGTTAAACAATCAACTAGGCAACCCATTCGTAGACGTGCGAATAAAGAATACACTGTAGACTGTTACTTAAAGATGTACTTTTTCAAATATTTAAGATTTTTAGGATGCTTGTTAATAAATCGTTCTTAAAAGAATGCTGAAATTAGCGTTGGTGAATACCAAGTAAAATTTAAACTAACAGTCTTTTCAGAACAAAACAGATTCTTCTTAAGTTTAACAATTGGTTGGCAAATACGGGTTCTGATAATTGAGAATATTCCGTTTAAATCCCGACGAGATTCGTTCTTAACATGACAGAACCGATACAAGTAAATATCAAGAGGTTTAAACACAGACGGTTTAAACGTGTTAACAAATCCGAAATCACGATTACACGCTATTTTCTGAAAATGATCAGTCGCCTCATGTTCAACTAAATTTCAAGGAGGGTTAAATGCGTACATCGATTGCAGCGGGTAAATAACCATAACATGACGAGATCTTATTTTCAGTATATACCCTCAGTATAAACTCAATTGAAATTATTACAAAACAAAACTACAGGTCGACTTAACAAAATATTTTCAATGTAAAATAATTCATATGTAAAATTTAAATTAATGCCAATTGTATGACCTTTAAAATACCAACGTACCAATTAACAGCAACACTAGAAAGTTGTATCTATTTATTAAAGATATAAGCCAGGAAAGTGATGCAAAATGTATATATATACTGAAATAAATCTGTATGTATTTAAGTGAAACGAAATATATATATACATTTAGCGTAACAGCTTTAAACCTAATAATTCGTTTACACCTCATCGAAGTGGTATGTTCTTTTCAGTGCATACATGTCAACAGGTAACTACCTCGATTCAAACTGGTACGCTTAATAACAAAAACGTCTGTTTACATTAATGTGTTTTTATATTTACACTTCTGACAAAGAGCTATGTATGGAAATTAAAGGGACTGTCAACGAAAAATTGATTTCTTAATAAGAAATAAGATATTTGTTGAAAACAAATAAGCAAACTAGTTTGAAAAATTACAACCCCATGTGGATACCAACCTCACGACGTAGAAGCCTGCTAATTTAAAAATGACAGTAGACAGCGCTCAAACCAAATGCGCTATTCTTTTTGATAATCATGTGTAAACTATGGTTATACAAAATACCCACTATTCAAACGCCAACATGTAAACATTAAAAGGGCAAAAATAAAAACACGACCCTATTCTATATTAATTTTTATATTAAAATGCGTACGATCTATACTCTGTTTAACCGTTATTATATGCCAGTATTAATTTCTTGTGTGAAAAAATTGTCGCCCTGGGACCCTTATTGATAAAACAGGCCCTAAAATGTACCAACGAATAATAACAACAAAAATGCAGAAATACTCGTATTCCTTAGACAAGTAATAGAAATTGAAATAAAATTATAAAAGGGACCTATTTACACATTGGCAAATTGACAATTTTCCAGAAAAATGTCTTAAAACCTAAAAAGTTAAAATACATAATAAAAATAAGCAAAATAACACTTCTCACAAAGAAAAAGATAGAAAATATAGTGTTGTTTATGAAGAATCATCAATCGAAAAGCATGGAAGTATAAATCGTTTTTTTATGGGCGTTTTGGAAGTACGAAATACTTACATCGCGTTAAAATTGCACAAATGTGATGGAACGTCTGCTTAGAACGATACAAGTTTTGATCTCAGCAGCCGTAGGTTTGAGTACCGATGAAGGCAACTATTTTAGTTATGTTTTGTATTTTGAAAAAAAAAAATTTTTGATGAGCGACATTGTTTTATTTTTTGCCCAAGCACAGTATCGATTTGCTTTCCACAAATGATGAAGTCAACGACAAAAACATACAATGTTTAATACAACTACAACTATTTCTAATCACTTAAGAAATTTACATAATTCTAATCCAAAGTTCAAATATAAAAATTAATTCACGACTTCTTTAATTTAATTATTGCTATACAAGAATAATACATTTTGTCATGCACAGTATAATACAAATTCATTGAAAGCACAAGTCTAGAAATGTATTCAAATCAGAATCAATATGGCGGATATAACAGAGGTGTCAGGATACACCGCATTTGACTACTCTAAGTATTTCAATTGTTGAATTTTTTTAAAATAGACGGAAGAAAGAAACACGCATTTGCTTATTAATAAACCTTTACAATTAATAGGTAGTAAACTTAGAGAATCGTCACAATGATCCACTTGTAAAATTTTGACCAGTTGTACATCGACACAGGTATTTAAAGTCAACTGGTAGGTGTTTTCAGTGTTAATCCCAATATTAAAATAGAGTAATGAATATTGTGTATTTACGAATACCTTATGTAGTTTTGAAGTGACGTTCAAATCTAACAAAACTGATAAAAACCTAGTTAAAAATGGGCATGCATCTGTCAATAAGCACATGTGTTGCACCCGATGCCAGAGCTGATGACAAATGTATATTACACGTGTCAGGTGAAAGGCAAATGTATGAAAGAAATTACAAAACTTGAACAGGCACGTTCGTTCTGATTGCTTTTAACATGTCACAACAGCTATGTAAAATGAAGTTTATCGTATAAACAACGTCTTGCGGGACGAGTAAATAGCAATTAGCACATGCATCATTTATAAATAGACTGTGCCAATTTGTATTACTAACCTTTGCGTTGATTGTCAATATAGCTTATCCATAATTAGTTTGTGTCTGTAATATTTCCTTACAAGTATAATAATAAAGAAGAACGATACAATAGAATATCACTTTTCAGGCAAATTACACATCGTATGTTGAGTGGTTAATCCTCTCTCTTAGTTGTTTATGTCGCTCATTAATGTTAACTTTTATGACTGGTTGTTTGGAATCTCACTTCATATATATTTTAAAATCGATTGTTATTTAACCGTTGCATTTTTTCATTTTCAACTACATTCAAGATGTCAGGTTTCACAGTCGATCATGCCTTGAATGAATGGCAGGTTGTACACTGGATACCTATTTTACAGATGTGCGAGAACCCCTTCACAGTTGGCTAAGTGTAATGACTATAATTGTTTAATCTACAATAGAAATATGTTCGTGTAGTGAAAGTTGATGAATGTGAAGTATTTATGTGTCTTTTCCAATGTGTCATGCAGGTAAACCAAACTAAAAAACATACCTATTTCATGGTGTTTCACATAGAAAAAACATATACATCTGATATTCTTACACAAATACATGCCGACAATTTATGTATTGTTTTATTTGCTGTTGAACAACCGGTCAGCATTCTACTGTGCTTGCTATTTTGCTAGTGTCACCAAAAATGTGATTTATTTTAAGCGTTTTCAACACCAGACTGTATGTCATTATATTAACACCATCTCTTTCAATCTTGTACAATTTAATTAGTCGGGCATCTTATATACCCATTAATCAGATCAGATAAAAACATTTATATTAAAATAAACATTCATATCGCTTTAAAACACATAAAACACTACATGAAAATGCTTATGTTTTTTTTAATTTCCTTTTGACTACGTAAACAAAAACGCTGCAAATTTTATAAATTTCTTATTGTTTGATTATAAAGATATTTGAATTTAAATTGCATATGCATAAGGTGAAAAAATGCAACACATTATATTATGTTCAAGTCCAGTATAAATAAATGATTCTTCAACCTATGGACCAGTCAGCAATCAGGATTTCCATGCCCAAAACTTGGCAAACCTTCATATCACTTTTGACACGTTTTTTTAAATACACGGGATATTGTCATCGTTGTTTGTCGGGGCCATAAAATATTGTGCTCTCGGTTGTGGTGACAGCCGGAAGCCACTACTTTTAAGGATCCATTTGCATTGATCTCAAAGATAACATATTTTAATTATTTGTCTAAAAGTTACGATTAAAAATTACTGATACGTTAAGAGCACAAAACTGGCACTAAGTAAACGATCCATACAGCAGATGTCTAAGATGAAATCTATGTGTAGTCTATTTTTATCAAATATTGCCAAATATTTACACTAGAATATGTTGTTGTTTTCTTTTTAAACTACATTTATCTGACACATTATACTTAATATAAATAGTGTCTTATTTTTTGTAACTTAGTAAAATAACGCGAGTTTTGACGTTATTTTTATTGTCTACATATCAAACAATTAAAGCCTTAGGGAGAATATACGTCACATCCGGTTTGAAACAAACTGGCGAATCGACAGAAATATGCGCAAAATCCTGTTGTCTTTTATGTTATAGCGGCTTATAAATGCGTTATTTATGAAAAGTGATACGAGAAGTTGATTTGTTATGGCTAAAACTATGTCACAATAATATGAATAGCATTTGTTAAAATCATGACCGTTCACCTTTAAACGTTATAGTTTGCCAGTATTAATATCTTTATTTCAGACTTTTATAAGAAATTGTCCCTTGCAGGCCCTTTCAAAAGACATAGTCCCTTTAAACTAGTTAAAATATCTATGCTATTATATTTATAGAACACATGGGCAACAACTACGATGACTAATAAATATGTACACAGCTAACTTACATAATATTTGCTACTCACTTACTTGCCAACTATCTATGCCTTAGTGTTATAATTGGATGTGCTTTAATATTTAATAGCGTTGCAATTAAAACGTGATGTGTAATGACCAATTTAACGTATTGATTAACCGAACGTCTGTCATAGAGAAAATAGAAATCATATATTCTAGGACTGCAACTCCAAACATACAAAGGGATCAATACCTCTGTATCAAGTTGCTCTGTATTTAAACCCAGAAGCAAAAGATTGTTTAATGTAAAGCAGAGTCAAAGGATACGAATGCAACTTGTCAATTCCGGAAGTCGATGCCGAGTGGGCGCACAGTTGCATTTCTTCTTTAGACTTATCACATGGAATACTCAGATATTTACTCACCACAATTGAATTGTTTGTTATCGATATAGTTCTTTGTAAATTATTGAATAAAATATATTGGAAAAAATAATGTACAAACTAATTTTTAAGCAAAAAAGTCCCAAGTTCTTTCGGGGGGATTGAAACAGGGTTCTCTGCGTAAGAGGCAGACGCTCTAGCCGCGCCTCTAAATACGTTCACATGTTTTGGAAAGTATTGAGCGCTTTTGAGCTACTTGTGTTTTGCAAACTAGGAAACTCCGGAAGCGTAATCGATCGGTTGTATGGACCACGTGGTAATTTTACAACAACAACAACATATGACTTATAAATAGTTGAAAAGCTTTTCGAGACGCTTTTGAAATCGGGTTGAAGCAATGCGCTGTAATGAATAAACCAATGTGTGTCAACAATGTTATTTCAGTTGTGTTAAATAATATAGTAATTTACTCGATTAGATTTTTTTCCATTTTTTCTCATTTTCCCCCATCTGCGACGTAGCAGCTTTAATTTACATTCGACTGTCCGCCTTATCACGCTCTGTGACTAACGGAGAAAAAACTTTAGATTAGAACTACACGTTATCCAGGTTATATTGGATTGTTCAAATGAATGACAATGATCAATCTTATAACTGCATGCAAGCTGTATTTTTTCCCATTTTTAAAGTATGTTATGTCTTCTGCACAGCAATTTTGTAAATGAAGGTTGAACCATTTGAAACTGTTTCGAAAACTATGAATCAAGCTAAGAACACCATAGAAAACATGTTCTGCAATTTTCAACTACTTTTGTTGCTAATTAGGTACGTTCTAAGTCTAAAAAATGCCAGCTCGTATACGGAGTATTGCATTCTCGCGTACGGTGTATTTCATTTTATCAATATTTAGTGTACTGGGTACTGCGCAAAGAAACATCAACATTTTTTTGATGATTTCTAGCATGCATACTTAATTTCATTAAATGCAATATTAATTATCCAAACCTAGATCGGTACATATACAATAGTAATTGTAAGTTTGATTGGTATGGGTTCATATCGTGCATTAGAAATACAATGTGTAATTTTTGTTTTCTGACAAACCAACATGTATGCCTGCTTTAACTGTGAATATTTCAAAGATATTATTAGGCACCTAATTGAAAATCATTCATATGAAGAAATTAATTTAATTGGTGGTATTCTGAACTTTACTAAGACAATTTTTTCACTAAGATTTAATAAATTGTTTAAGGTTTAATCACTATTTTCTGAACTGATAAATTCTTAGTTTGTTTTTTGTTTGTAATTATTGAAAACAAATCTTAGACAATTTTAATTTGTATTCAGAAATTATCTAAGAGATTTTTTTTTTAACTTTAGCTCATATAATTATTTTCTTAGATAATCTTTGATAGTTTCACTGTGACAATAAAACACTTGTCTAAGAAAATAAAATACTTGTTTAAGAAAAATGGTGATCTGTCATCAAATAAGTAAACAAATAAACACACACATGGAATAATAGATATTAAATGCGCAATATATTTTATTTTATACTTATCTTTGCATTTATTCAATTAGCATATACTTATTTCAAACAGTAGAATCTTGTTGTTGTTTTGCTTAAAACTGTATAAATATTTCAATTGTACATTTGAACAAGAGAAGGTGAATGTATAATGCAGTTTGACAAAAATAACGTATTTTTTCAAATTTGTTTGTGTTTAAACCTAAAACACCTATTTCTTCCCTTTTACTATTGATTTTCTGAAATTACTAACCGTTGAAATACATAAAACTACTATAATTTTTGCTTTTCGGTAATATAACGTAGTAACAATTTTGAAAGCTACTATGGTCACGTTATATTAGTACCGGCGGTGATTTATCCCCCTAAGGGAGATCACTGTGAGTTTGACTGATTACATTAAACTATTTTGCGCCATAGCATGTATCGTTTTATGAAAACATTTAAAACAACATGCAAATCAACGTAAGGCAGGCACAAATTACACAATTGGCCATATAGATTATACTATTAATTTTCACGACAAGTAACGTACTGGTACAACAAACTCTGTCAAACTTAAGTGTAATAACAACCGAAAAAGACATACGCCATATCGCTACTATGAGACATGTCAGTATATTAGTAAACAATACTCCGTACAGTAGCCTGCAATACCCCCGTTCACGAGCCACTTAATAAATCTCTCCCCAGTACACCTGGCACAAAATGTTTGGAGTCCATATCACAGCCATTTGTTATTGGAACATGTGCTCTTTATAGCATTTGTAAACACTCGTTCGATTCACATTTTTCGATCGATGTTTAAAATCTTCAATAAATTACTGAAATGAGCGAATACAGCAATTTTTCCGCGAGCATTTCTTTTTTTAAGTGAAAGTATGCATTGTTTATCTGCAACAAGTGTCATATGAAATAGAAGAATGTCTTCAACATTGAGTTGGCAGTCTACATAAGCAACAGTTAATAGCATATTATCAACAAATTATTTGAAATCGATATAAAACGTACCGCCTGTGTAGTAAATCTGCCCTTTTTTGGCTCAATAATGGGCCAATATCCAGAGTAAAGTCATACCCAATGATGAAAAATATGTTTGACCAAACTTTCTGTTGGTAAAAGTCTACGAAGAGCGTTTTTAACGAAACTAATCGTTTGAATTTTCGAAAATTGATACTTTAGATTGGCAAGTTTATTGGTCCAAAAACTGAACATAAACTCCTATAAGGAAGATAATGTTATAGGCGTATGCAATCTTATTAACTTCTAAAAGTGTACTGATGTAAACTTGCATAAGTATAACTTAATATGATTTATCAGTTTACTTATTAGACATCCAAATTGTACTACTTTTTTTAAAAGGATCACTGTGTTTTATACTGAATCAATTACAACCTTTTGCATTTTCACGTTAACGCTGCATTCTGCCCACGGGAACTGTCATTCATACCCCGATGAAACGGCTGCGTATGCAAATGCTCTTCTTTATAATTCATAACCGTACTACTTTTCGTTTTTTATTTGCTAAATGACGTCAATGTTTTGCGCGAACCTTTACGATGTTTATTTCCATTCGCTATTTGCGGAACGACGTCATTGTTTTGCGCGAACGTTTATGATGTATACACCATCGTTAATAAACAAAATGACTGATTTAGCGTTGTTTCAGACGCATATTGGGATTTTTTTTTTTGTAATTATTTACCAGAAAGTAAACTCCATCATGATCCACAGCGATTTGAAATGTCTGACAATATATTAGACATGCCATAAGACGAAAATGAAACCGAAACTAAAACGGGGATTCCTAGGCCGGAGGCTACACGTCAGTTGCGGCCCGTAGACAGTTAATAGTAAAGTTTATATCCACTTTAGGCGGATATGCAAATAAGGCGTACTTTTCCCGACTGTTAATACACCGATGAAATGCAAAAGAATACTATTCAAATCATAAATAAGGTTTGTCCATTTACATGTTTATTAAATTATTACAAATGAGATAAAGCATACTGTGAGTAGTTATTACCATGCATATTTCATTACTTGTTAATACAATTGAAACATTACATTCAGTTTAAAAACAAGTCAACAACAACTGTGTAAAAGTACATGTATTAATCTACATTTCTAGACACAGTACAGAGAACCCGTATCTGCGGGTTTGGAAGAGAAAAGAAAAGAGTGAAACAATCAACTAAAATAAAAATCATATAATAATAACATCCACAGAGTATGTAAGATCAAACATGAATATATTCATAACACCATACGTGCTCGTAAAGTATTCATGCAAAAGAAAATTGCTTGCTTGACGGTGACATTTGAACTATGATATCTGAATGCATATGTCAAGCCTTCACCGTTGGCTTCACATTGTAAGGAGGCGTTTCCTTCATTTTCTTGTACAGTTTTTGTTAATGGAATATTCTTTGCAGACGCAAATACACAAGCCTCAAACATTATATGAATAAATATACATGCATATTTACTGCATGTGTTCAAATACATGATAACACATACCATTTATATAATCCATTACACATCGGTGGTATTTAATCATGCAATACACACATACACATACGGTATATTATAACAGCTACAAATATTCGATTGAATGTAATATCATATTTAACATAAACATTCTTCTAATTCATATGTTGTCTGTTTATGAAGGTATATCGTTGTAAGTTAATCTAAATTTGTTTTAGTAACGTTGCATTACAGTGAAAAAAAAACCTAGCAAACGTGCATTTCGTCAAATACCATCATAATACTTTAATAAGAAATTAGCGATTATTACATATTTTTCAACAGAAGGTTACACGATGTAAAATGCACGTACTTTGAAATTCCAACAACAGTTGTAATGTGTGTGTAACCTTATTATGAACGGGTGTTACAGTGCTCTTCATTTATGCCACGACAAAAATGAAGTGTAATGCATCAATAGAAAGTACATTGTGCTTTGTATAAAACACAATACATACTTATCAAAATTGTTACAGTGCTGTGGATAACATATAATGCATTGTTTTAACATTTACATTATACTATGAAAGAATTATTGTTAGAGGTTATCGATTTCATCTGCATGAAGTACCTCAAAAGCAACATGTCGAAGCAAACTACAATGCTAGCATTAGATAAACAATCGAACGTAAAACCTTTTATTCATAAATCTTGTGTTGAGTAAATATTAATAAAAAATAATATTTGATTTATTGTACGGTGTTAGAAAACATAATAAAATTGAGAGTTGACCACTCTGAATCAAATTGCAGAATACATCATTAAGACTTGAACAAAATATAATGAAACTCCGTTGTATTTTTCAAATCGCAGCGGTAAAATGTACATGTATGTATACGTATCTGAGTATTAATTATTTTTAGCACATTGGAGAAGATACATGTTACACAGATATTTGGAAATGGGCTAAAATGTATGCACATTATAATACGCTAAAAACACGATATACGCATTTTGTTTATTAAACAATTGAGGTAAAGAGGTTATTATAATGACATGACGTGGGAGTATAATAACCACATACTCTAAAATATAAACGTTGGTACTCACGACGAAAGTGCAGGGTACCGATAACTGCCACTGTCAGAACCATGGCACGTCTAAATGGCATACTGCAAATGCATAATGGACAACTTGAGAATTCGAGACACGTGCAGTTTGCGCTTGAATTACGCGTGTTTCACGTTTTAAATGATACCATAACTTAACCTTTAGTAGTTTGCTCTTTATTTCAAGCACAATGAACGTGGATGAGAATAATAAACAACCCGCGAATTTAAGTGATTGTACGGTAGATACGGTCAACTCATAGGTATGTTGTTAATCCGTTCGTTACGAAACATAATCCCATTCATACACCAAGTAAGCGAATGATGCATTTCCATTGTTTGAAAGGACGACATATGCTTTATGCAAAATTCGTATGAAGCCTTGTAAAGAGCCAACAATTCGCAAGAGAGATCTACATATAAGTACATTGACAGTTGTTTAACTATCAATTGCCAAACCTAAGTCTTGGGGCGACTAATTTAACAATCATCGCTTAAGTTGATACGCATATATAACATCAAGTGTCAAAAACATTATGGATAGGACACAATAATAGGATTCTTATACTTAATATTTTATGAATAAAAAAAACAATGGCAACAGTAAATTGTTTCGGCTAAATTTTAAAACCGTGTTCAAATATGGGGTATACTGGTTGTGAAATCGACATAACATAAGGATTGACAAAAAAACACAACTAAATAAGCTAAATGTTTCACCCATTTGAAAATATCCCTGTAACGCTTTATATAAAGAACCATATCGTTACCATGTTATTTCAATTTATTTCATGTCTGCTTTTACAAGTGATCTGATATAATGTTTAATTTCACTTTGTTATAGCCAACATTAAGACAAAATGATATTTTACGTTTATGCCAGTGAACGATATTTTTACATATGTTTTGGTCATTTTTAGAAATATTTTATTTTATCGGTAAACACTGATGCAAACCAATTTTTAATTACTGTTGTCTTTGATCTTGCGGTTGCACAATTTAAAGATGTAATCGTCACATTATTTCTTTTGTTTTGATTTGAAATCGGAATAATTTTTAGTGTAATTGACATTATTTGAATAACAAGTAGAAGTAGTACTAGTAACAGTGGTAGTAGTAGTGGTGGTAGCAATAGTAGTAGTAGTAGTAGTAGTAGTTGTAGTGTAGTATTAGTAGTAGTAGTAGTAGTAGTAGTAGTAGTAGTAGCAGTAGAAGTAGTAGTAGTAGAAGTAGTAGTAGTAGTAGTAGTAGTAGTAGTAGTAGTAGTAGTAGTAGTAGTAGTAGTAGTAGTAGTAGTAGTAGTAGTAGTAGTAGTAGTAGTAGTAGTAGTAGTAGTAGTAGTAGTAGTAGTAGTAGTAGTAGTAGTAGTTGTAGAAGTAGAAGTACTATTCGTCGTCGTTGTAGTAGTAGTAGTAGTAGTAGTAGTAGTAGTAGTAATAGGAGAAGTAGTAGTAGTATTTGTAGAAGTAGTAGTAGTAGTAGTCGCAGTAGTAGTAGTAGTAGTAGTAGTAGTAGTAGTAGTAGTAGTAGTAGTAGTAGTAGTAGTAGTAGTAGTAGTAGTAGTAGTAGTAGTAGTAGTAGTAGTAGTAGTAGTAGAAGTAGTAGTAGTAGTAGCAGTAGTAAAAGTAGTAGTAGTAGTAGTAGTAGTAGTAGTACTAGTAGTAGTAGTAGTAGTAGTAGTAGTAGTAAAAGTAGGAGCAGTAGTAGTTGTATTTGTAGAAGTAGTAGTAGTAGTAGTCCAAGAAGTTACAGTCAAATTGCTCACAGTGCATTTTAAGGGACTGTGTCGACCCAAAATTGGTTGCCTACAATACTATAAATGATATTAGATTATAGATATTCACTATACTATGACATGTACATTAAATAAGAATAAATTATTTGATGCATAATTAGATATTTGTTACAAAATCAGCAAAAATGTTCGAAAACAAAATTAAACCCGCCAAGCTCACGACTTAGGAGCCATACGAAGAAATGACAGTGGACTGCGCTTTAACCATTTTGCTTTGTTAAAAAAACGTGTGTTACATATGGTTATACAAAATAATCTCGATTCTGAGGTCAAATTGTAAACACGGATAGGGCCAAACAAAAACGACCTATATTATGAATTAATTTTTGTCTCAGAATGCGCAATTTATTTTCCCTTTCTATACCCCTTATTTTCACCGTTATTATTATATGCCGATATTAATATCTTAATTTCAGATTTTTTACAGAATTGATCCCGTTGAGGACCCTTTCGTTTACACAGTTCCTTTAAATTTACCGGTTTGTTCACAATCAGAAATGAGTCGGTTCTCACAATGTTCCAACGTGTGCACGAAGAAGTTATCAGGATTAGCCCCCCTTTGTTTTATAGTGTTTCTTTTCAGTAGATTTACAGCATGTGGATGTGATATACGGACTTCTTTTACATATATGTGTGAGCTGATTTGTCAAGACATACCGTGAAAATTAGGACTAGAGCTAGCATATAAAAGATACGAATTAGAACTTGCTCTATTTCGCCTGGTTTAGCAGATGAAAATGAGAATTCATAAAATGTAAACATAAACCAAACATTGAAGTCGGCTGATATTATCGGTCATGTGAGTAAATGATAAAAAATATGTCATGAATAAGAACGTTAAAATTAACTTTAGAATGTTATGTTATAGCGACTAATATTATAAATATAGTTTAAACCATAAACTATTGTTGTTGTTGTTGTTGCTGCTGCTGGTGCTGCTTCTGTTGGTGTTGTTGATGTTGTTGTTGTTCTCTTCATTGATGTTTTGTTTTGTTTTCCGCTCATGATCTGTATTAAGCAGCACTTATTTTGTTATTAAAATATTTGTATATTTCTCATGCCACAAACACATGGCTGTTGAGTGGATTAAAACACGATGAACAAGATACAGTAAACATACTTGTCATAGTCACATAAAACGGGGATTTGGTTGAAGTAGATCTGGGTATGCTATATCAAACCAAAAGTAAGCCTTCTGCTAGCAAATGTTCAAAACAGTTAAAATAGAACTTGCTTTATACATCCATGCCAAAAACACGTAGCGCGTGAGAGAATGGAGCCTCGAGGAACATGAGACAGAAAATAAATCTGTTTTTGTCATAAAGTGTAAACATAAACAACATACATTTTTGAAAAATACCTGCGTTTTCATATCTGCTCAAGCAAAACGTGAAAGCTGGGATTAACACTCTTTAATCGTAAGAACATAAACCTTGTGCAGACAGTTCACACTAATACCTATTGAGGTTAACCTCTACGCTAACAAGGTTACAGGTTCGTACTAAAACAGTACGCTTTGCACAAACCAAATGTCGGACAGTGATGGTATATCTGCAGTAGGCGGTTCTGTAATTTACGTCTTACCATTGTATAACTACAAGAAATTGTTATGCTACATAAAGGATCACACACGAGTTTCACACCATATTTCATTAAACGAGTTCAGAAATTGTGTTAGTAAGCGAGAATGCGTATCACATGCTTTTAAACAATATGGTGCTAATTTTACGAAAATATTTTGAGTACTAACGTCTTGTCATTTCATGTTGACAACGTCATTTCACCAAAATAACGTCATCCGATTGGTCAGTCTAAGCATAGGTAGCCAATGAAAACGCTCAACATGCTATCTTACACATGTGTAAAGATACAAAACTTGTAATGGTTGTATTACACGGAAAACATGGTTCAGCATGTAATAAATATATTTTCGGCCCAGAAATTTGATTTTAAAGGCATTTTAACGGTGTTTTAGATTAACCTCAACGAACAATCTTTATTGCAAAGTACTGAAAATGTCGTGCTGAATTAACAAAGACGCTAAAGAACGTGAAAACTGCGACAATTGCAAATCATAATAAGAAAGCAAGCGGTTGCCGCTATTTTAAATCCATGCACAATTTTCGTTAAAGGTTTTATTTACAATCATTTTCACGACGTCTTCACGAGCTATTTATTAAAGGCATTATTGAAAATAAAAACGTTTGACAGTCAAACAAATACATTATAGCAATTTGTTCATGTGCCAGTATGCAACGAGTAGCGTCGAGATGATCGAGTATAAAGACTGAAGTCATACGTGAGCTGTTGGTGATTTAGATGTGGACTGGGCGAACTTGTGTTACATGTAAAACCCGATCAAGCAATCGGTTTGGATAATCAGAGAAATCTCTCTTTTTCGGGTTGAAATGATACTTACGAGTAATATCAAATCCAGGCAACTCAGCGCATAGAAGACACTTTCCAAACGGAATACTGCGTCCTTACAATTCAATCATTAGATTAAATGCAATACGCAGTGGATAAACTGCTTTGACGCTTCATGAAAACGAAACACGCGTTTTGTTCAAAAATATATACTTTAGTTAAAAGAACTATTCTGTGCAATTTTAGTGACACATACGTGCGATAATCGTTGCCGAAATTTGGCGGCCTCCTGCCTTTTCTCAGAGGCTGCATCTCTAGCCTTTCTAGCAGCCTCCTCGCAATCCGCAGCGCTGATTAGGCTGATTCCTGCGACAAGGCAACCGATTGCGCTAAGAATCAAACCGGCACCAACTGTAATATAAATACAAGTATGAGTATGCTATAAGAATACATTTAACAATAGTATTATATGCTTTAAACAATGTTATGCTGAATGGATTTCGATTCATCTTCTGTAAAATTACTTGGAAAACTTACACGTAAAAGTAGCCAACAGCAAACCTGCACCGGCTACCAGTATCCCGCCCAAGCCTTGTTCCCTTTTTTCGTTTGCCTTCCTTTTGAGATCTGCAGCTCGCTCATCAAGTTTGAGTGCATCACTCTCTAAATCGCTAGCGTCGCTTTCCAGTTTCTGCCAATAAATTATAGAAGTAATAAGCAGTGCGAACCTATGCAAATAGTGCACAATATGACATCACCTATACTAGTTGTACTCAAAAGAATAGAGTTTATAAAAAATCTGCTTAATATATAGTAAATCATAATTATAATGATAAAGTAAGTAAAATAATAACTAACTTTTATATTTGCTTTCAGGTCACTGATTTCTGCTGCCTTCGACATGGTTATGTGGTTGTATATCCCGTATATGTAAGTGTATTACCTTCAAATGGATTAATATAAAAGAGAGAATCAGCCGTGCATGTAAAAACTAAGATTGTACTCAAATCGAAACTTTCTAGACTCCTCCTTGTGACTATAACCTGCATGAGTTTTAACTATAAATAATTGAATTAAAACTTGTACAGGGGTAGATATGTAAAAAAGGCATCACCCCATACGGGTGTTTACGCATGTTTGTAGAAATAGTCATTGTGCTTATTGGTGCAAGCTCTGGTGGTGACACTTTTAACATATCTGATTTAAGGTAAATGTCCCTGCTGATCATTCATGCTGAATGATCAGTGGCATGCATATATTATGTATAAGTTGGCGTGTCCAATGCCAACACAATTAGTGAACTATTTATATCAGTGTGAACCAAACACGGTTTAACAAGTTAACACAGAAGACAACGCAAGCAAAGTAACTCAGTCTAAATATAATGTAAAGGCTCGTAGATGAAACGGAAGATAACGGAAATATACGGTGTATGAAGACAAGTATCTGTTTTAAATACGATGCGTCCCATTGTTTTAAACATGTCACATTTGCATTTTTCACTGAAACTTAAGTATGTTAAAGGGGCATAACAACGGGATTTCACACAATTACACATATATATTACAGATATATATTAAAACAACATTATTTCCTATCATTCTCGAATTTATTATTACATCAATGTCTTGACTGTTCTCAATTTAAATTACTTGTGAATGGTAGGGTCCCTTTAAATTGGAATGAAAATTGGACAAAATCGGACCTACTCAGAGTTTAGTTGACATTTTCGGCAATTTTCTCCGACAAATACTTATTCATATTACGGAAAACAGCAACTGCTGTCATAATTCGCTGTGCAATGTAGTATCGCGCATTATGGTTACACACATGTTGCTTGATGCCTGCTACTGCTTGCCCAAACTAAGGACTAAATCAGATTGAAGTTGCTTATTACATTTTGACGATTACTGAGCATTAAATAAACATATCGATGAGATCACTGGCAATAACCATCAAGCACGTTAGAATTTAGAAGAAAGAATGATAGCATAATCTTAGAACAGCCAACAAGCTGGCTTGACAGTCATCATGCATAATGCATTTGTTTCTTAAAAACAACTCCATAAAAACGTTTTCACATGCTTAAACTATCCGCAACGTATTTTATTTACAAGTGTTCAAACATAGGGAACGCAATATTTCAGACAAGCTTAAACTACGTGAAATATTCAGTTACCTTTTCGACAATTTTAAAGATATCCAAGATTAATGTGAATGCATTTCTTAATATATTAATATACAAAGACATTCAAAATAAAAATTAAAATTAAAAACA
This sequence comes from Congeria kusceri, assembly GCA_027627225.1. Taxonomy (NCBI): domain Eukaryota; kingdom Metazoa; phylum Mollusca; class Bivalvia; order Myida; family Dreissenidae; genus Congeria; species Congeria kusceri. The sequence goes on from JAPFQT010000136.1 coordinate 232,628, forward strand.
TTTCAAGTCATTTAGAAACTTACTGGGGAAATCGCCAAATCCAAATCCACTTTGCAACTGTAATGGCGTAACAAAAATGTGAATATTGAGCCAATAACAAGGCTACAAATACTGAGTGGGTTAACTATGGAAGCCCTGTAGGGCCCTTTTGCATTGAGTCTTGTGAACAGTTATTACTTCTGAAGTTTGATTTAAGATTTAAAAACATTGTTATTTTCAGCGCACTTTGAATACCTGTATATAAAATGGCAGATGTAAACAAACACATATTTGCTGTAAAGGAATATTGGTACACGTTTTCTGTAGCAAGGTGTAATAAAATACCATACATTGTACTTTAGGTATAACAACATTGTAACTAAGAATTGTTTAATCGAGTCTTTAATTCGAACTTTATATACGCATTCCAACATAATTTATGCTATAATATTTCTACTATTTTAACTAGATGAATATGGCAAATTTGAAGTATAAGGCGTTTCATCATTTATGTATGGTCCTATATTTGACGATACGACACATTTGACGATACGACAATCAGGGCATGAAAAAAGAACTCAAGTTTCACAGAAACATTCTATTGCATTGTCGAACAAGCTTTAAACAATGAAACCGCCACAATTTGTGTTATTGGCATTTGACCGCGTGTATCAGGCATCAAAGATATATAACTTTGAAACCGCGAGAAAACAATCAAACACTTGTGTTAATGTTGCTATATGTTCTGAAACTTAAATTGTTAGTCTTGTTTTCTTACGTATTTGTTATTTTTCTGATTTTTGCTTATTCTTCATTTTCTTTTTTTTTCTTTTTTTTTTACTTTTTGAAATGACCATTTCGTGAATCCATATTTGTCAAGTGCCTTCATATAGTGTGTTTCCTGTATTTTTTCTATCCTCTTTATCTGTAACTATGTCGTTGGCGCATTAATGCAGTAAAATATTTTAGTGCTAGAAAGTCACAAGTCAACAGTCACAAATCAGAAGTCAATACTTAAGGAATAGTGGCACTCAAGGTTTTTCATAGGTAACGGACTGAAATATGATAGGCTCAGTCTGTTCAAAACTTCATACCTGTATCGATTAATTACAGGTATCGATTCTTAGTGTTAAGTCAAAGTTTTGCTTTCAGATCAAACATATTCAAATGAACCAAATCGAGAGAAATATAACAAGTATATATTTAATGCCTTTGACAACGCAGTTACACCGAAAGCAAAGTGATTTTTAAAGATATGGACCTGTTTTCTTCACTTCTTAAACGTGTTCACCCCTTGGGTAAATTATTGAGGTATAACATACAAACAGTTAAAACTATGTGTTATAAGGCAGGCTTTTGATTTTGATGTAAACTAATTTAAGTAACTATACACTGTTATAAGCCTAATACTTTTACTATATTTATGTTTTTTTACGCATTTAAATATTAACATGCCAAATCGAATATTCCTGGAAGACAATAGTTATTAACTTTCTTTTTTAAGGTATAAATTCGTCCGATCTTGACCAAATTTACATGTATATCATAAACATCATAAGGTATCGGAAATAAACAAAAACGCAAACTGCGGAGTCATGAGTTATTTAAACCATAAACTAACCTGATAACATAAATCACGAGAGCAAAGGGTACCCGAGTAATGGCAAAGACAAAAACTCTACTGTTGTGACCGGTTAAGTCCATTGCATGAAGCATCGATCACGCAAGTACCATTGATTTCTAAAGAATTTGATATAAACATTAATGTAGATATTCAACGATTGACTAATGGCAATTAAAAAAAAAAGTTACAGACTCCAATAAGTCTAGTAAATTATACACTTATACATAGAGAAGCAAACTAACACATCTGACACAACAATATAAATATATTGGAAATAAGTGTCATATCTGGATATTCGTATATTAATTAAACAATGATACAATTGTACAGGGTTTGAAATCCTTTCTGTCGGTATGTTGGAAAACACGTGTATCACTTAAATAGCGTAAAAGATCATTACTGCTTAAACATCTTGCTGTTTACATTTTGGTTAGCCCAGATGCTTTTGTTTTGCAGGTTAGACATTTAATGGGATTTCTAAATACAGAAATCTGTAATACTTACCTTTAATATATTTGTATTGATAAAAAAAAATATATTAAATACATATCTCAACAAAACTATATTGAATGTTCAGTGGTATAGACACATGAGAAATTTTCGATAAGGCAATCATTAAAAACAATGGTTTGTCTGCGGTAACGTGACCGACTCAAACATGGGCCCGACTTACATGTTTTAATAGGCTTCCGCGAAGCAAAAATTGTTTTCTATTCGAAATGTTAGTTATATATTCATCATATTTTTTAATTTAATTGCATTCTACTAACCATGCAATAACGTTTCCAAGTTGAAAAAAAAAATGCCACTGGCAAACACTAAGCAATATGATTTATTCTTGTATTTTGTGTTAAGACAATTTAGTCCGTGTTTAAGGGTCGTCGACCTTTGTTCTCACCCACAAAAATAAAACTCAATACAATAAAAATCGACCTACCTACTTACCTTGAAATTTCTGGATCGCGTTACCGCAAACAAATAATTTTTTAACAATGGCCTAATGTGCCATTTTGAGGTCAAGCTGTATAGAAATTGTAAAATGTGTCCCTGCTTTATGTCTCGCGTAGTAGTAATCTGCAACGTTTGTTGCATTGTATAAAATATATTAATATGATGCTGGTACTTTGTGAAAAAGATCCGAGGTATTACGATTTGTAGCAATCACACCATTTTATATTATACAATAATTAACGTTTTGACAACATTTTAACTATGTGCTTCTAAACACTGTCTAGTTTTAATTCACCAAAACTGTGTTTTGGCGTTGCCGAAACAGTAATTTATTAAGGATTATGTTATGGCCTAATGTGCCATTTTGAGGTCAAGCTGTATAGAAATTGTAAAATGTGTCCCTGCTTTATGTCTCGCGTAGTAGTAATCTGCAACGTTTGTTGCATTGTATAAAATATATTAATATGATGCTGGTACTTTGTGAAAAAGATCCGAGGTATTACGATTTGTAGCAATCACACCATTTTATATTATACAATAATTAACGTTTTGACAACATTTTAACTATGTGCTTCTAAACACTGTCTAGTTTTAATTCACCAAAACTGTGTTTTGGCGTTGCCGAAACAGTAATTTATTAAGGATTATGTTATGTTTCTCAAAGGATTATACTATTGATTTTCGTTTATATATATATTGTTTCATGCATTTAGTTACCATTCATTTAAAAATAGTTTATGTAAATCTACACGTCCAGTGAATTGTAAACAAATCCCATATTGAGTATACAATTTATGGACTTTTGGGTAAAGAGTTCGCAAATCGTGAAAATCAAATCTAAGTTTTGGAATCCGTGTATTGCAAATAAATAAAAAAGAGTGAATTACACGGAATGAAATGAAATTTAAACACTACTGCAAATAGCTTCTGTATATTTATGCATACGAGTGCTTGTCTAAAGAAAGTGGTTAAATGTATAATGGTAGTATTATATGATTATTAACCTTTTTATAAGTTTTCCGAATTTAATGGCATGGATACACTTACCCGAGAAGGTGTAAAATATTATAATACATGGGTATTTATACGTAATAATACGATTTTTTATTATATGAGTATTATATGATGTATTTACCTTTTTATAAATATTTTGATATTTAATGGCAAGAATAATCGTACACGAGAAGGTGTAAATCTTGTAATACACGGGTATTTATACGTAATAATACGATTTTTATGGTTTGCCCAAATGAAAAATAGGATCGTCCGATCGATTGGGTATACAATATAAATCATTTAAAATATAAAATTAGGTATAGTCGATTTAATAATGAGGGGGTAATCCATTTAAAGAAAATATGAGATTCGTGTTTTATTCTGTTTGTAGTACGCTTCAATTGTCTATCTTTATGTCATATGATATAATTGCAGCAATTCGTGTGTGTTTATATTGATTCTCACAATACTGAGTCACCTGCGTGCTAAATCTTTATAGCACGTCTGACACGGCATACTCCTATTCTTCGTGGGGTCAAGGTCTGGCATCACCCAAACCTCCAATGGTATCACCGGTTAAGTCAAGATGGCTGAGGTACGTTACTTTCTATAGGCAATTTTATACGAGCTTGAACATTTATTACTTCTTTAAATGTCGTTTTAAGATCGTTCCGCCTTTCATTTAACCTCTGTCTTGTATGTTTGTATGCATGCTTGCCATTGCAGTATACCTTGTATAAAAGCTCACCCAAATAATGTGTATTGGCAGTTAATTAGATTAATTGAAGCTAGTAGAGCTTACTATATAATTATTGTTTTTGTATTTATTTTTAGGTTGCTGATTTATTTAGAAATTGCTGGATTTATTGTGTGGGCATGGCTGGGCAACTGAATTGGCAATTCAAATGATCTTGAAATTGACTGTTATATATATTTTTTTAAATTTTTCTGCACTTGTGTTGTTTCTTTATTTATGTTTCATTATAGATTAGTATTGATTAACAAATCATATACACCGTAGGTATTATGATTAGGAAGAGATCGAGGCACACGCCGGAAGCTGTACCCAATCCTCCGCCAAGCCAGACGCGACGACAAGAAAGGCGTAATTGTCAGGGACAGGTTGAACGTCGACGGAATGGAGGTCAGAGCTGACGCCCCAACAGCGTCCGGGCTGAGTCTTCCCCGCAGCGCCTGGGATCGCAGAACACTTCCGGTACCGATACCACTCATCTGTAGGATAGCCATGGTGATCGTAAAGTGTTTTATTCTGTAGCGTGAATGTGTGCGGACGGACATCCAAATTATTGATCCCTGTGTTTATTGATTACATAACACAATATCATATAATTTGCTGTTCTGAAACTCGCCTTGATGATTTAGATGTTATTAAGTTGCCTAACTATGACTGTATTTTTAAAAACCGAAAACAACAATATGCCAACAAATCAACTGGTATTGCGATTTTAGTCAGAGACTCAACATATAAATTACTTAACACAATTTGATACTGAGTGTGAATATGTTCAGTGGTTTAGATTAGGCAAAGCCCTATTTAAATCAGACGAAGATGTTTTATTTGGGGCTATATATTTAACCCCCGAAAACTCAAAATATTTTAAGTAAGAACTATATAACGATTTCTTGACGGAAAACGACAATTTTAGTTGCAATACTAAGTATGTGATAACTATGGGAGACATAAATGCGAGAACGGGAAATTTAGATGATCTAACTTAGGTTCACGAAAATATATTTTATGTTATTGATGTAAACACGAATACATTATTTGATGATGATTTAATCAACGAACTTAATATTAATAACTTTTCGATAAAGGGTAAGGCAAATGATAAAGTTATAAATAAGACCGGTAAAGATATTGCCCATTTCTGTTAAAGTAATGATTGTATAATTTTAAATGGGCGGGCTTTCAGTGATAAGAATATTGGTGCATTTACTTGTAACCAGACCTCTGTTATTAATTACGTAATCTCATCAGCATACTCAATTAGATTGTTCAATTCTTTTAAAATAGACGATTTTAGCGCATTGTATTGTGATGTTCATTGTCCATTTTCTCTATGAAAGCGCAAGATGTGTGCAATTATGTTAACACACAATCAGAGGTTGAAAAGTAAAAGCGGTTGTCAGATGATAGTTAATCTTTTTAACCTAAATATAGATGAAGAAAAAATTAAAAATGTAGTTAAAAAAATCAATAATTGTGAAATGCCTGACAAACAATTTATAAATGACATATCTAATGATGTAGAAAACATCATAATACAAGCTGCAAAATCTACACTTGGTTCATATAACCCGGCAAAATCTCGCCCTAAGGAGCCGATTTATAATAAGCCTTGGTTGAATGACAAGTGCAAGGAAGCACGTGAACAAATCATACTTGTAAACGCAAATACTATTTCGCTAAGAATCAGATAAATAACGCTGAATTAAGTAGAGCAAGTAAACATTATGCAAGAAAGTTACGCACCGAATCTGTTTTGTTTAAAAGAAAAACTCGTCAAAAGTTGAAAAATTTGCGAAAGAAAGATTATCGGAATTATATAAATAGCCTTAATAATATACAAAAAGGTCCGGATATTGATATTACTGTATTTTATGATTTCTATTATGAACTTAACACTGATAATACTGATAATAGTACCGAACACCATGCAGAATATCCCAGTATAGATTTACAATGTAATCGTAATAATGAGATTACAATATAATAAATACATAAAGCCGTCCGTTCACTTAAGAACGGAAAAGCTTCAGGTTTCGATCAAATTATAAATGAATATATTAAAAATAGTATAAATAAGTTAGCAGAATACTACCGTAAATTGTTTAATTTTATCTTGGTGACCGGTCATTTGCCGGAATCCTGGATCATAGGTTATATAGTACCGATATATCAGAATAAGGGTGATATGAATCTACCTGAAAATTATCGCCCAAAACATTATTAAGTTGCTTAGGTAAATTGTTAACCTGTATTTTCAATACAATACTTACTGATTATATTGATAGTTTCGATTAATTAAATATTAATCAAGCAGGTTTTCGTTAAAAATATTCCACCATTGATAATATTTTTTAGACTGCATATGCTTGCAGAGTACTTAAAAGCAAAAAATAATAAATTGTTTTGTGCATTTGTTGACTTTCAGAAAGCTTTTTTAAAATTCTATTAGGAGGGCAGGTTTGTGGTCAAAATTAATAAAATATAATATATATGGAAATTTCCTTAACGTAATCAAAAATATGTATAGTTCCATAAAATCATGCGTAACATTGGATGGTCAATTTTCTGATTTCTTTGTATGTAGTTGAGGCCTGCGCCAGGGGGGGGAAATTTGTCTCCTCTTTTATTTTCATTATATCTTAATGATCTTGAATATTTTACGACTACACGCAATGACAGAAGTATAGCAATAAGTGACGCAAATCTATATATACTAATTAAAATGCTAATATTTCTCTATGCTGATGATACTGTCGTATTTGCAACCTCTGAAGAAGAAGATCTCGTGTCTGTTTTGAACACTTTTTATTCGTTATAACGAAAACGAGACATACACATTAACGATTCTTCAATAGAAACTGTTGATTATTTTAAACATTAAGTTGTACTTTTTTTCTAAAAATAGACAGTTTGCATTAACCAAAAAGCATGTAGTAGAGCAAGCACGAAAAGCAATGTTCATTTTATACAGAAAAATAAGAAATCTAGATTGTCCATTGAATGTCAGTTAAAATTGTTCGATAACACTATTGAACAATTTTAACATAGTGATGTGAAATATGGGGATGAGGAGATTTGTCACTTATTGAAAGGGTCCATACAGTCCGCACAGGCTTATCCGCCTACAGTACATTTATATTTAGAAGATACTTTCTTGAAACAGTAAATACCATACAAGCGGAAAGTGCCGTCACGGATTAGCCTGCGCGGACTGCACAGGATGATCCGGGACGGAACTTTTCGCACATGCATTAAGTCCGGTTGTTTTCGCACGATTGGGCAAAACATGTAAATTCTAGAGTGTTAACAAGTTTCTTCTTCAATTTGACCTAGTGACATTTGACCCCACATTACCCATATTCAAACTCGGCCGAGTTTCATGAAGATTGGGCAAAAAATGTGACTTCTAGATTGTTAACAAGCTTTTGCTTCAATTTGACCTAGTGACCTAGTTTTTCAAACCACATGACCCAGATTCAATCTCGGCCGAGATATCATTCGGTGTTATTCCCGAGTTTCATGACGATTGGGAATAAATGTGACTTCTAGAGTGTTAACAAGCTTTTTATTAAATTTGATACCACATGACCCAGATTCGAACTCCCCTGAAATATAATTGGGACAAATGTTCTAAGTTTCATGAAAATTGGGCAAAAAATAAGACTCGTAGAGTGTTAACAAGCTTTATAAAGTTTTCAATATAGCCATACAAAGAAAACTGCTCCGAAGCCCTGGCGGCCAAACTTTTCAACGGAAGGCAACCATTTTCGAACTCGGCTGAGATATCATTAGAACCAATTTTTATCGCAAGTTCCAAGAAGATTGGGCAAAACTTGCGACTTCTAGAGTGTTAACGAGCTTTTTCTTAAATTTGACCCAGTGAACTAGTTTTTGACCCCACATGACGCAGATTCGAATTCACCCGAGATATCATTGGGTCAAATGTTCTGACGAAGTTTCGTGAATATTGGCCAACAAATGTGGCCTCTAAAGTGTTAACGAGGTAAATGTTGACGACGCACGACTGACGACGAAAGACGGACAAAAGCGATCACAAACGAGTTTATAATGCATTTCCACACCCCAGATTTCACCAAAAAATCCAGAAGGTATTGCAAATCTTTTATCTAGCTTGGCATGACCAATTGGCTCAAAGGAAATCATTTGGGAGGGGTATCACATTTGTCAAGCTATTTAAATATTATTGTGTTTAGTCATTTTGTTTCAAACTTGATAATAATTCGTTGGACCATAGAAAGTTTTTAGGGCATATTATTGCTCCCAAAGTTGTTCGCCTTGTTTTCCGCTGAAAGGGTCAATGCAACACTGATTACATTGTATCAAAGATCTATTTAAGAAAACTAATTATTTAAGGATTTTTAATTTTGGTTTTGTATGTTGACAATTTTTTTCACATTCCGCTTTAAAACTGTAGCGTCATTAGCAAGATATATGATATTATTTACACCTGAATTCCTTTAACAGTGGTTATATACACCAATCAAGATAAAAATAAAATAAACCAGTAACGAACAGAATTTATACAGACAAAGGAAATTAGATACGCTTTCATGCCCATTAAACAATACACAGTTAAAATACAGTCAAACAGTTTGAGACAGATGACATTCTACTAATTTGTTTTGAAACTTTATTAATTTTTGTAGGACCATAGAACATTTTTATGGCCTATCATTTCCGCTTAAGTTGTTTGCATTGTTTGCATTTAACTGAAAGGGTCACAGTAGCACTGGTTCCATTGTGCCAAAGATATATTAAAGAACAATGTGTTAAGCTTCAGTGCGTTAACAATCGCTTTCTCATTCCGATTTAAAGGCTGTCTGATTTTTACAGATTTATTTTGGGTCTCTTTCTTTATTGCAAATTTTCAATTGATAAACAACCATTTATGTGACACCCAGGGGGTGGCCAATTTTTACCCCAGTGACAGCATTTGAACAATCTTTGTAGAGGACAGCTCCACGATGTTTCACGCAAAATATATAGCCTCTGGGCCTTACGGTTACAACACGGATTATTTGTATGGCCCACTTACCATATAATTCTATATAAATCATGTGACGCCCTGGGTCATGACCACTTTTTACCCCAGGGGCATAATTTGAACAATCTTTGTAGAGGACCACTGTACAATTTTACATATCAAATACGAAAACACTGCGGTTTCAGGAGATTAGTCATTTGGCTATTTAAGTCTATATTAACAATGTGACCCCCAGGGCAAGGCCATTTTTGACCCCTGGGACATCATTTGAACAATCTTTGCAGAGGACCACTATTAAATGTCACATACCACGTATGAAACCTATAGGCCTTGCAGTTTCAAAGGAGAAGATTTTTAAAGTCATCTTGTTATTTAAGTCCCTATCAACCATGTAAGCCCTGGGGTGCGGCCAGTTTTGACCCTAGGGACATCATTTGAACAGTATTAGTAGAGAACCACTTGATAATGTAACATAACAAATATGAAACCTCTGGGCCTAGCAGTTTCAGAGCACAAGATTTTTAAAGCCATTTTGCTATTTAAGTCTATGTAAAACATGTGACCCCTGGGGCGTGGCCAGTTTTGACCTCAGGAGCATCATTTGAACAATCTTAGTAGAAGATTACTTGAGGATGTAAAATATCAAATATGAAAGCTCTCATCCTTGCGGTTTCATAGGAGAAGATTTTTAAAATGTTCACTTTTTTAATATATTTTTAACTCTGGTGACCTACATATTAAGCGGACCGGAAAGATTTGAACAGCTTTGAAAGAGGTCCACCCAAGCATCATTCCTGTGAAGTTTGGTGAAAATCTGTCAAGCGGTTTAGGAGGAGATGTTGTTTGTATGAAAAATTGACGACGCACGCACGCACACACGCACGACGGACAACGGGCGATCACAAAAGCTCACCATGAGCACTTTGTGCTCAGTTGAGCTAAAAAAAGAACAGAACAAAAATGATGTTTGTTTCAGGTTACATGACCAAAACAATTAGGGTAAGTAGGTAGGAAATTATTTTTTTTTTGCATAATTTTGTTTTATGTTTTACGCCTAAGGAATATGATTTAAATATGGAAGTATTTCCACACTGGGGACGTAAATTTTGCTGGTGGTTTACGGTATTTTTGTTCCGCCATACGTCATGTCCTTGCGCGTGTGTATTACGCCATTGTTTAGATAGGAGTTTTGCATTCACGTTTCGTATGTTTTTAAATTGATTTGGAATTTACGTGCACCAGCGCATATTTAGGCCAACTTGGGCAAACCTTACGTTATTTCTTGTTGGTGACTTGAAAAATGCAGATTTTGAAAAAACATCGAATGTAACACTCCTGATATTGCAGCTCTACTTGTCATGTGACTTGTGTTTACATTCTGCTATTTGGAAAATTAAGACATGCACATTAAACTGCAATATAATGTCTCAAAAGGGTTTATGTTGTGTATTAATTAACTAATTTTATGAAAATCAATATAAGGTAAATAACGTGAGTATCACATTACTTGGAAATTCGCAGCAGCCCTAGTTATTCCCAGGCCACAATCAATCACCATGAAGCATCGCCATGTAGGCGGAGTTTCATCATGCTGTAAAATCGATGTAAGCCAATTGAAACGCTCAGTTTTTTATTCGTTTTGGAATGACGTTTTGATTGAACAATCGGTGCATTAGACATGTTTCCACCCGTAAATAACCTTATACGCGCAACAACGCGTATTATCGAATGTATAAAAGATTGCTCACCCATTTCGTATTTTATAATGTCCATACTTATTAATTTGATGAATTTACAAACTACGAAAAATCAGTCAGAAATACGCTAATATGAAATCGTAATCTGAAAAGCCTATATCCAGTGTTATTGTTGTGGTTTCGTTAACACAAACTGTATTGTTTATGTACATGTAGGCCATGATGAACCCTTGTTTTCTTTAAAAGAGCGCGAAATGTCTGCTGACAACCCAGACGTCACGTTCCACGCATGGAAAGCGTGCGTGTACCGACTTAACATTTGACGCCTGTAGGCACGACGTGCATGAGGAAATTTTCCCGCTGTTTATGCAAGAACAAAGCATGTACGTATTTTAAACAAGATCTATACAATTCACCAATTATCTAATCAGTACTAAGTTCAACAGGTGTAATGAATAACACATTGTTAAAACACTAAACACATGCTCATATGAACATAATTAATCTAAAACAGAGGCTCCGTAAGTAGATCGAGTTTAAACTAAAAAATCGAGAACAACGATTGAGTTTGAACACGACGTCACTGTGCAAATGTGATTCGCACAGTCGCACTGGACATAAACGTCAGGAAAAAATTACCTCTTTCATTTTCGCAACAACAGTGACGCTTTCGCTTGTAAAATACAAGTGGTATACCATTTAAACGGTGAGGTTTCATTTATATAATTTCGTTTAAACGTTTACGCAAAATTTAAAACGTATTAGCCTAAATTTTAAGAGTTAAAACGCACCTGATAGCATCATTTGACACGTGCCACTAACTAAATTGGAGAAAGGAGGGGATAACCCTCCCTAACGCACACTTTTGAGACCAGGGCGCCTGAAACAAACTCTTTGGTAACGCTCTGATAGTAATTACACAATATATATATATATATATATATATACATATATATATATATATATATATATATATATATATATATATGCGTGAACGAATTTGCAACCTCTGTTACAACTAGATGACTGCATGTATTAATATATATGACTGCAGCATTGAATGGCTATTAGTATCGATTTTACCTGTGGTACTTTACATGCAAATATATTATATTATATTTTTTTTAATAAAGTCATTGATTTTTTGGGGTGGGGAATGTTTTTAACTACCTGTGCCTTTGAACTAGGTGAATTTTAGCGCGACAATCCTCAAAAAGGGGAAAATAGTTAAGTTTGTTTTAATATTCTTAATTGTAAACTGTGAACATTATTTTTTCTACTGATATATATAACTTTTTATAAGTGATTTTGTGCACACCTTTAACACATGATCATCAGATGATATGATTCTTTAAGTTAGTTTATTATTGTAAAGGCAATTGGTCGATTGCCTCAAATAAAGGACTAACGGACGGTAATAAGTGTGTTTCTCCTTATGTTGTCTCTGGAGTTTCATTATTCCTATAATAAAGTTGAACCAACAAATGTAACGCTGATATCAATTAGAGTTACTTGATTGTCACAGCAATGTTTATTTAAAGTTTACAATATTTGAATGGTGAGTCATGTTTCTGAGGGCATTGCTGAGTCGCAATGCTAGTTTTCTTGTTTTATGGCCCTTGAATATGTCAACCAATAGTTCAAGATCTGCATCTGGCAGGTGTCTTTGGTGGTGGCAAATCCTCATAGTGGCGTCTAGATTCCCTTGGGTTAGCCTGTTTCTCTTTTAGTATGTATGGTGGCCATTAGAGAGAAACGTTTCACCCTAGAATTAGGTGCACATTATACATGGTAACAAATTTAAGGTGTTTTTTTTTAATTATAATACATTCATCATGTTTTGTTCATAATTAATTCATAATGATTTTAAACACATAAACACTGCCTTATAATAAATTGCAAAAATATTTCCAATTAGAACAAACAATACAATCCTTTAAAATTTGAATAATATAACCTGTTAAAACTAAAGAATGAGAGCGTGACGTCATAAATTAACCGGGCTTCCAACTCTGCAAGCCGTTAGCAACACCCAAAGCAACGGTGTCGGTTTTACTTCAAATGGATTTGATGTGACAGCCGAATTTGCGGCTAATGTCTAGCAGTTTGTACCTGAAACGCGTGTAACACGCTGAGCACGTGGTCGGTGTCAAAGAGCATCGATTGATGCTACTTAGTACTGTACCTGAACAAAGCAAGCGCTGTCGATAGAACATTAATGCATAAGCGTTCAAAGAGAAATATCAAGGATTTACAAATTGCAAACGGTTATTTTGTTGCATTCGATAAGTTGGATATTTGATTTCGGGGTGACGTACAATACATTGTCCTGATTATTTAGAGGATTTAATTCTATCTTTGGATACATACGTGTTTCATGCATAAGTTAATTATGTGTGCGTTTTTTAAATGTTCTTACTGTAAATTACGTTTTGATTAAAGAAGTGTTATATTACAGAACATCAACATTAAACAAACGCGATCGAAAAAAAGTTGCAAAATTACATCAACAACCATGGCAAAATCAACTGCAAATGGTTGCCAGATTTTAACCCTCACATTTTGCTTCTAAAATCGGGTCCTCGTTAAACACGGTAGTACCAGAAGTGTTTTTATCGATGTCTGGAACGCTGATTTTCGGCTATTTGCAACCTAATATCGTGTGTAAAGAAGCAATAAAAATTCGTCAATTTTTTATTGAAATACCAACCCAGTCTTAGGGGAAACTGTTTGTTATTTTTGGGAAAAATTGGGTCATTTTAGGGGGAAAATGGAGGTTTATTGGCAAGGGGAATCTGCCGTTATTCGGCAGTAAAGTTAGGAAAAAAATCACTTTAAGTGTTTTTGCTATATCCCTTAATATAAGTGTTTTTGCTATATACCTTAATGTAAGTATAATGTTAAATACCAGTATATGGTAGTCGTACTTTTTATTTGCAGGTATAACATATAATTTTAGGTAAATTTATTACTGTCACCGCAGTTATACATTTACGACAATCGAATAATTGTAACTGCGGTTACACGTTAGCTGCCCCAAATGGTATGCCATACATGTAGCCTGATTGTAATAATAGCTTTATCTCGAAATAATAAGATTTGCTTGTTGATAAAAGCTACCTTATGATGCAATGTTTTTGTGGGATTTGTTACTTGTTGAAGCGTTATAACAGGTGGTTTTCCTAAAATTAACTGCTTGAACTGTATTTATTTATAATTCATCTGGATAGTTGAGATAAAACAAATGGCAAGTAAAGTAAGTACAATTGAACACTATATAATGCTTATTAGTGTGTAGACTAAATGTTATTTGCTTGTAGGTTGTCGTGAATGATTATAACATAACCACAAAAAATAGTGCAAACATAGTTTTGAAATAAAGTACCCATTGCCATTTTTTGTCAAGAAAAAACTGACATAATTTGGTAACGGAATGTATATGGTTAGTAAGCTTAGCTTAAGTGTTGCGCATTCCAATAATGGTACTGTGAAGTGTGAACACACTTCTATTTATTAAAAGTTGTATTAACTTCGACTATTTCATCGAATAGGGCCCCAATGGAACATTTTCTTTAACAAATCTGAAATTAAGATAGTAATACTGGCATATAATAACGGTTACAAATGAGCAATATATAAATAAAAATAGTTTTCACATTTAAATCAATTAATAATATAGGTTGTGTTTGTTTTGCCATTTTTAAGTTTACATTTTGACGCTAGAATTATGAGTTTTGTGTATAACCATAGTTTACCATAGTTTACGTACGTATCCTTTCAAAGCAGAATAGCGCAGTTGTTAAGAACGCAGCCTACTGTCAATTCTTCGCATGGCACCTAAGTCGTGAGTTCGATACCCACTTGGGGTTTTATTTTTTTTTTATTTGTCTTATTTGCTTTTTTATCAACTATCTCATTATGTATACTGTTTTTACTTATTACATGCACATGTCTTAGTATCGCGCATTTATATCATATAGTATAACTTATAGTGCAATCGGAAACCATTTTTTCGTTGACATAGTCCATTTACTACAATAGGGGTAATCTAAAACTAGAATAACTGTATGTGATATTTTAATCTCATATAGTATGAATATATCTTAGTATGTTCTATGGTCATTGTTAACACTGAAATATAGTTTTTCTGAAAAAAAAACAACACATCGCACTTGTTACAATGATCATATACATGCATCACTCCTATTTGCGCATAACCAATTACAAGTATAATACCCCAAGGTGTTCTGTTCAAAACTTACAATATGCACATTTTGGAATGCGGGCCCTTCGATTACCACAAATGAATGTGAAATTTCCGTTTTATTCTGTTTTATTTTCTCCTTCGCTGTACATGACTTATGAACGGTCAGTAGTTGCAGATGAGGTGAGCATTCATATAACTTTCAAGTAACAGAAATAGGGAATAATGTATTTATAACGTGGAATGAGAATGTTTCTCTGACTGGCGGAGGAATTTATTGAGTGTGTCGATCCAGATAAATGTCCACCTTCCATGTCACTTACCTGTTTTTATATATTCCGTCGAATTAGATATGTTTACCATTTTACTATCAAATAACTAAAATAATAAAATAATCTCGTGAAGGAATGCGACTGCGTTCATCTCAGTAATATTTCTAGGTCAGTAAAATATTACTAAAATATATAACATAGTTGTACTAAAGTGGTACTGGATCTAGATCTATATCACTTATATCATAATGAAACTTGGTTGGCAAATATTATCGAACACGTTGTCTTATAAGTGTACATTTAACTTTATCAAACATATCGAAGCGTCTGTGAGAAAAAAGCATCATTGATCAGAATGAACGACCCGCCAACGTTTACCTCAAAACTAACTCCGACCACAGACTCTAACTATAAAAATACAACAATAAGCAATTTCAATGACTCTTTCTTGCATCCATTTAATAAGCTTAAGTTTTAGTGTCTGATCATAATTTTGATTAATTGTGTTAAGGATTTATTCCTAATATTTGACGTTTGACTTTGCATTATGAATTTGAACTTGAACAATGATTGTGAACCGTTCTTACAAAAACACGATTTACAACATCACTTTCACTGGTTATAAACATTTGTATTCAGTGGCATTCAAATTTGTATCCAAAAGACAAACTTAACATCCAGAATAATTTTAGAATGATGCACAATTTTTTTTTAATTACTTAGAACGTTTGTTACTGAAAATAAAACAAACACGTCAAAACCGTTGTCACAGCAATCGGAGAGTCGAGCGAAGGCTGGTTTATTTTGTCATGGTTTGATATTACAAATTTTGTCATTCGTTAGAATTGTGTCACATATTGCGTAATTATTTAAATGTTCATCAAAGTACGGAAGGATGGTTTGGCAATTGTGTTTACAATTTGTGTTATGAAGGAAAACGCGAAGATTTTTTCGTGGAAAAATATACATGTTACGCGTGGAAAACTAGCATAATCACCTCTTAGTTAATAATATTTCCAGTTTGTTAGGCGTATTGGCATGTAACAGTACAAGCCAATTTATATACTGTAGGTGTACTGATTTAAAATTAAACACCGAACGTAAATAATGCTATGATTATTATTAAATAGCCTAATCAATCATGTCATCTATTTGCAATAAATTTCAGTTTGCATACGCATACGAAGAAGAGTCAGTAGAAATTTGCAGATTAATGGACATACTTGGATATGGGCAAGGACACAGAAAGTACCGTATAGCAGCGTTTCGCGAGACGGATATGTATGATTCGAACGCTGAACGAGAATTTATCACCACTGGAAGCAAAATTGAAGGGGTGGCGTGGAGGCTGGAGAGCGACTTTGATGCCATGTTAGTGCCTACCAATATTATCTGTGTCGAGTCAACTCCGGATGACGCCCATGAACAAAACAAAACAGTGTTCAGAGTTGATACTACGCACTCCTCCTTTGGATATTGTAGACTCGTATCAGAAAAAACGGGTCCAAGCTGCTCGACAGAGATTATCGATTCGATAACGCGTGACGAATATAGAAACGTAGTTTTGAATAGCGACACATATTTTGAAAGAATGCAATTTACATTTAAAAAACTTTCTAATGGTATTATCAAACCGCGGGCTGGACCAGCTACTCGTGAATCAGATGGAGCGATTCACTGTGACTATGTTCACGCTCTGCGTTGCAACTGCCCAAGCTTTCTGGAGAAATGGGCGGCGAGACCCCGTAAATGGCCGGAGAAGAAAATCGTTAAGACGGTTGTTTCCATGAGAGGGTTTGTCACTCCCGTTGGATTGAAAGGAAGTCAGACTAAACATCTAGAGTGGAGGATTTGTTTTTCAACCGGGGAGACAGAATTGATGCAGAATCTAAATGATACGCAACTGAAATTGTATGTATTATTAAAAATGATTGTAAACGACATACTCAAACCAACAAAAAAGGAAATCACATCATACATGGTAAAAAACCTCTTGTTGCATCTTGCAGAGAAGAATGCACAAGTATCGTTTTACGATAGAAGCTTGCTACACTGGCTACACACATCACTGGATAGATTAAAAACTGCGTTAGTCAGTAAATACATGCCTAATTATATGATCCCTGACAGAAATCTGATGGCATGTTCTCGCCTAGAAGACGAACAACAGCACGCATGGATTAGCACTATTACAGCAATGATGGCGGAAGGTCCAATGATAATATTGCGACTGCCGAAGTTACGAACAGCCATCATATGTTTCCCGGAGCCACTTCTGTGGTACAGTGAAATGAGAACTGAGCTTGAGATGTTGGACCTACAGTTCTGGGTGAGAAGCCGAGAAGTTTGCGCACGAAAGCTATGTATTGATACAGATGTAGAGCTTCAAAAAATTCTCATGCGCAAGCATGAAGTAGTTCGAGAGGTCCAAACACGACTTCGTAGGGAAGGAAGTAGCGTCACTAACTTGAAAGAGATAGAGGAGAGAATGTTGCAATGACAATTTACAATGACTGCTGATGTCATCAGAAAAGAAAACAAACATGTTGTTCTGTGTGATTGTTAGCACTTTATATTCCGTTGCGCATCGTGAAAAATGTACATTAGACTGTGATATACATGATACTTTAATCTGAATTAATGCTGTTCAATGTTTAGTACACATAATACCATTTTAGGTAACGAGTACATGTATAGTTGCATGGCTATCGCGTTCTTTTATTGTTTGAATCTCATTAGTAAATAACGTAAGCTTGTCAACAAGGAAACATCAGAAATCAAATACGATAATGTTCGAAGATAGAGAACAACACTAGATGCATCCATGCAATAGCATATTACAATACAAATTTTGATGTAGTGCAAATTACAAAGCGCGGTATTAACTTCTCGAATAATTCGTCTATGCAGTCTGATATTCATACAAACACACTATCTATCACAATAAATACTGCATAAGTAATTTGCTTAAGAATTAGTGTCCAATAATTGTTGCATAGTTGCGTAATGCTTGCCATGGACGCTTAGAAGGACATTAATATCATAATGTGTGCTTGGTTGTTTTGTAAACTCATAACCTTAGAGTTGTCACTCTTTGTTGTCTGTATGCTTTCCCAAATGAATTGTCCTTGGCTATAGTACTGCTTGATCTACTCGCAAAAACAGATATTAGTGAGCATGTAGGATAAATACCATGACATCTTTTAAAAAGCACGTGTGGGTTGTAAAATATGCTATACGTATTGAGAAAGAACAAGGACATAATTGGCATGTTTCGAAGAAGTAATATAAGCTTAATCGACAAGCGCCTTTACACTATAAACAATTAATGCAGCATCGGGGAAGTAATCACGTGATCAAAATTATTATATGTATTTGGTTTAAAGTATAAGTTTGTTTGGTTACGGCAAGCAATGCATATATATGAACAAACTGCTATCATAAATATATAGTTTACATATTTAATATATATAATCGTGCACAAATTATGTCGACTAATTCTTGAATAAACCTTATGAATAGTATTATGTTAATAAATTCATAATTCAATTAAAATGTACATAATTTCTTGCAATATCAGTGGGCTGTAACTAACATTTTTGAATGCTAAAATAACTAACATATACAAGCAATCGGGGCATGTTGTACCGCCCGAATTTATATTTTAAAAAACATTACATAGTGATGTCAATTTCAGGTATAAGCATGCGCAATAGAACGACGTGTATGTGGGGATTGCATGGTATTTTAGAGTTATAAACTCAAACAACACCGTGACGGCTTGCATCTTAATAATAAAACATACGAAAAGAAGTTCGTTCAGCTGAGATAAAAAATATTAATCAGATCGAAACTAAATAATTAATCAAGTCGTCCGAAACTTCAATATATGTGTTTATTGCAATGTTCAGCATTTGAAAACGAAAGTCGTACGCTGGTATTTTAAAGGACAATGAGTAATTACCGCCGAGCTATTTATGTCAGCAGTTGTGTGTGTATTAAAGTACAATTTTAGTATATATTTACGGTGTCTATCTTTTAGTTCATGCTATGCGGTGAATAAGTGGAGAATAACAGAGAATGATAATCCGATCATTTCACTCTTGGTGGGCTAAATGATAACTTTATATCATATCACTATTGGTTATATGGAACTACTTTCAACTTTGTGTTTATGTTTATGTTTTGAAAGAATGTGACTACCCTAATAGTCAGAGTAAACATCGGCCATTTTAAACAACAGAAAACACGTAATACAATTTAATACAAACATAATTAAGCGACAACGACGCAGTAAGAGTGGCACTATTTTCCCACCACAACAGTAATCGACAATTTTGTAATCACAATGACGTCATAGTTATGACTTCGTAATACACACAACTTGTGGCGCTTCAGCATATTTCGCGCAATTTTGTCTTTATGGTTTAAAAGCATGAAATAAATTGAAAATTGGTTTAATTCAGTGTAAGATCGTATTGTGAAAATATTGTTTATATGACCAATCATTAAATAAAATACGATCTTACATTGCATTTAACAAATATCCTCTATATCTTAATTTAGCATAATCGTATAGTTATTTAATTGTGGGATTCCTTTGTTTATATAATTGTGACATCGTAACAATTAATGTCGAAGCTTCTATATTTCACATATCAAAAGGTTGAATAAACAAGGAAAATCAATCTTGCATACGGGTATAATGCGTTAGGATTGACATGGCACCGCATTAATCTTCGATGTTCGATAGTTTTCGTAAGCTTAAACGAGGACAGTTTAATTAGTATGACTTCATGTTACAAAGCCAACAACCGTACCCTGTGCTTCTTCGACTCAGTAGGTAAGAAAGAAAATAATCGAGGACATAAACCCATCAATGGATCGAGTACAACATTTATTGCTCGTTTGGAATCATTCATTATTATGTTGTTCTTGTTCTTGTTCCAAATTTTATCCGTGTGATATCTGTTTTACTTTACGTTTTTTTTCATATCAATTTGTGTGCATTTAATATTATTTATATTAATAGCAAGACAACGAGCAAATCAGTCATTCCTCATCCATGGTTGCCTCTGTAGAATACCATCGCAAGTAGAGTCCCTATGTTGTGGTCCTTTATAATATTGCCGGATGTTTTGTTTTAATTCGTACAACTGCTGAATATAAGGACAACATTTCGAATACATCTTGTTTATGCTTGTTAGCTAAAAAGTTGTTTAAGCTTATTGCAAAGCAATTATTTCAACATAATACAGTCTATAATCAACAAAACAAATCATGCAGATCATAACTGTTTACTCAACTAAATTTTAAAATAATTAAAATACTCGAATAGAACATACATACAAAGGACTTGTAACTTTGCGCTTCACCATTAGGCTTCAAACTTAACAGTATTGTAAGTGTCTTACATGTTATGTTTGATATTTGTTATGCAATTTGATAGGTCAGATACATTATAAATATCTGAATTTGGTTACATGAACCTAATACATGTGTAACATAACTGTACATTTATCAACCTAAGGCACGTATTCGGTGTCGTTTTGTCTTGAGACAGATTATCATGTTACATAATTTGTTTTTAATTGTCCATGATTGCTAAATTGTTCACATGTATAAACGCCCGTAATCTTTATACATGTTTGTAAATCAATTATTGTCCAATATTTAGGTCGTGACCATTTGTTCGAAACACAATGTTCTAATTAAGTTCCTTCAAATGTGATGTTGTTATTTTCCTTACCATTTCGTGGGAATTTCAGCATTTTATGAATCTGAACGCATGAATATGTGAGCATGTGCTTATTTATCCATGTTGAACATATGTAATGCCGATAATACTTCTAAATGTTTTGCAAAATAAATATCGCCTTGCAGGTACAAAAAAGGTATACCTATACGGGTGGATACTGAGTCATGCTTTAGGAATGTCTGATGTCTGTTATAAATAATTTAGCTGCGATCCCAATGTCTATTTGTAGACTACTTCAACATCGTCTAACTGTCAACGTAACCTATTCTAGCACTTTAAATAAAACGTTATGACATATAAAATAGGCCATGATACATTGATTTATTAAATGCGAACATATGCACTTCTAGTGGTTAAGTAAAACTGCATCCACTACTAACAAAATAGACCTGTACACACTACACATTTTGCTGTAAGTTACGATTACAGCTAAGGGGTTCTCGGTGTAAGTTTCAGCAAAGTGTTAGTAGTATTCATTGAACAATACCAGAAGTATACAATACAATTCAAATCAAATCCTAACGTTGTAAGAATCTGAAGACATCGTATAACAGTTCATGTTCAAATGATCGTCTGAACATTGCAAATCCCAGCCCTGCTACGCCCAACGAAATTGCTTCTTGAACAGCAAAGTTTGATCACGTTTTTAAAAAAGTGATGCCTTTCGAACTGATACTCTGGAATAAATCATTTACATATAATTTGTGTGTGGATAACAATAGGTATATTGGTACGTTAGGCGACTAGACATTTGAAGTTCACGTTACTTTCGTGCATAGTGTTTTAGTTCTCTACATAACTTATACCTCAACATATTGAATGCAACAATTAAATTGGCTCCGGAAAAGATCATCTGAACGTAACTTCTAATGCGATGTCATCACATCCAGTCATCGGATAATATAGTAGCGTCAGACAGGAGATGATTTTAATGAGATTTTAATGAGACTGCAGAAGTACACATGCATACTTACTATCGCATTATACGATGTGCTAATGTAAACACCTACAGGTGATCCGTAGGCAGTTAATTTGTATTGATTAATAACCTTCTGAACAGACAGATATAGTCGTACGTTTCGAAAACAACGCCATTAATAAATGTCGCCTCTCAAACGCCCTCCATTGGAATTTTCCCAAAGCACAATGTGTTATTAAACGATTTACATCATTATCAATTACCTCTGCTTCAGACAAGTATGTTGTCAATCGCACATCGACAGCTGTTCTATTGTTTACACGTGCTCCTAGCCATATATCGTCCTATGTAATATGCGCGAAAATAAATATGAACGCTATTAACCATCAAACAGCAGATCATTAACACTTACATACAGTTACAACAGAGATATGAATACATCACATTGTTATTGATAATCATTTTCAAATGCTAATAGTGGAGAACAACAGGTGGTTCTAATTATATAACGTATATTTCTTTCATATATACAACGATTTGACGTTTGGCAATACTCGGCGGTTATGACCTATTGACGGTCAAACAAAACTTAAATGGCACAATGACCCATCATATTAAACCATGCAATCTTCTTGTAAAACAATTTGTAGTTATTTTTCATAGACTAAATACGAAATCCAACCTGGAATCTTACCCCGGAATGAAAAACAAATCAAATTCACATAGTTAATTGTATATTGTCGATTAACTATTTATTGCATATAATAAGGAATTACCATGTGAGAGTATTGACATTCCATTAAAGTTGCACTCTTCGATTGTATTACATTCTACAAGCGGAGTACCAAGAATATGTGTTGCGTTTGTTTGAAAAAAAACGTGATATTACTAATGATGATACAGTGTCTTTAATGTAGAGTATTGCTTCATCACAGTTATTCAGGTCTAATTTCAATAATAGATCGCCGACATGTTAGTCGGTCAAATATGAAAAATCGCAGTGCGATTCATGTGTCGGGTAAATAATAAGCTGAGGTTGTGTTTGCGTTTTGGTAATATATTTGAGGCGCGTCGTGGGAAAACCGGTTTTAATGCATGTGCGTAAAGTGTCGTCCCGGTTAGCCTGTGCAGTCCGCACAGGCTAATCCAGTACAGCACTTTCAGCTTTTATGGTATTTTCTGTTTTACGGAAGTCTCTTCTAAACATAAATCCACTGTAAGCGGAAATAACCGTCCTGGATTAGCCTGTGCGGACTGCACAGGCTAATCCGGGTCGACACTTTACGCACATGCATTAAGTCCGGTTTTCCCACGACGCGCCTCATTATTTGGTTCAATACAATCTGGATAGTGCAACTACAGCAAATGGGAAACACGGTTAGTGCATTTATACAATGTAGAATGCAAATATTTGAAAGCGTTTTAAATGTAATTGAGCGTAGATGCCTTTATTATGTAAGTGATATTATTTTAAAGTGCAAACAAAACAGTTAGGCAGCGTTAGACTTGTGTTTACAATATGATATAAATTTTGTCAGTTTCCTAATAAACTTAGATAATTTGATAAAGTAATATACATGGACAGCAATAGTATCTAAAATTGTGTGAAGTGTTATGTGTTCATCCTTCTACTACAAGTAAATCGATAGAACAAAAACCCTACGTATAAACTTGAGCTATAGACTGTCAATGTTGTTAGATCATATGTATCCGATCGCTATGTATAGATCGGGAGATGATCACGAGTGACATTAACTCAAGCGCCACACATTTGTTATGTTCAACAAATGTTTGAAAGTCAAATGAGTTTTTGCCTTCTTTAAACATTTAAATAATAGAGCAGTGTTAAAAAGCCTGTTTGATCAATAAAAATCCGAGTATATCATGGACTATTTTCTTCTCGTCGAAAAGCACTCGGAATGACAGAGTCGGTTTTTTCCAAATAATCTACTGTATTTTGATGGCAAAGATGTCAACAATGGAAGGTGTAATTTCTAGAAATTCCAATTTCAGGCAGAATGTGGCACTTATCTCAAAAATGACAGAAACAATGATAAATATAATATTATGTGAGTGTTGGATAAATATCAAGTGTATCCAATACTCACATGATAATATCTATATACATTGTAGATGTTGAATCCGTATTATATGAATACAATTGTATACGTGGTGTACATTTTATGAAAATGATATTGCGAATGAACACAAACTTTAGCCCCAAAACGTACATGTATGGTTATGTCAATATTTTCAAGGTACGCATTACTGATGGTTGATATAGCATTGCACTCTCCGAAACACAAAGTTTATACAAAGATTATACACGTGTTAAACGATTTAAACATGTGTGCATTGTACACACTGTTCAGACATGTAGAAAGACACTGGGTTGATAAACCATATTTGTATACAGTTGTAGGTTTAACATTGACATTATGTACGCGAGACGGACATACATGATACAACTGTTGAACGACAAGTTATCACTACAGAAAGAAAGATAGAAGGGGTGGCGTGGAGGCTGGAGAGCAGCTTTGATGTTATGTTAGTGCCTACCAATATTATTTGTCTCGAGTCACTTCTGGATGTCAACTTCGGACAAAAAGGAACTGTTTTCAGAGTTGATTCAACACATTCCTCCCAAGGGTACTGTAGTTTAATAAAAGAAAAATAGATCCAGAGTGTTCAACAGCAATTATGTATTATCTTACATGCGAAGAAATTAGACACACTGTGCTGAAAAGCGACGCCTATTTCGAACGAATGAACTCGACATTTACTTTCCCTCATAACGGTGTGGTGAAACCGCGTGCCAGACCAGCAAGTCGTGTATCTGAATGAGCAGTTCATTATGACTATGTTCACGCTTTATGTTGAAACTGCCTAAGTTTTCTTTAACGATGGGCGGCAAGACCCCGGCAATGGCCATCGCAAAATATCGATTGGACAGTCTTAAAATTGGGAGGATTTAAAACTCCTGTAGGATTCAAAGAAAGCCAGACTAAACATTTAGAGTGGAGGATTTGCTCTACAACGGGCGAGACGGAACTGATGCAAAATTTGAATGACACACAGATGAAATCGTATGTCATATTTAAGATGATAGTAAAAAACATACTTAATCCAAGAAGAAACGAAATTACGTCAAACCTCGTGTTATATCTAGCAGAGAGTAATGCACAATAATTGTTTCATGAACGTAGTTTGCAAAAATAGCTAAACGCAGCACTCGATAACTTAAAAGCTGCATTATTCGGTAAATAAATACCCAGCTATATGATCCCTGAAATAAATCGTATGGCTTGTTTACGTCTTAAAGATAAACAAATGCAAACATGTACACGGATCATTTCGGAAATTATGTCCGAAGGTCCAAAAATAATACTAAGATTGCAGAAGTTACAAGCAGCAATAATATGTTTTTTCCAGAGCCATCGCCCTGGTACAGAGAATTGCGAACGGAGCATGAGATGTTGCAGCTACAGTGTTGGGTCAGAAGCCGAGAAGTGGGTGCCCATGGCATACCTAGAGAATCAGATATCGTGATGTGGGAAATGCTCATGCGTAAGAATGCTATATTTCGAGAGGTACCCCAAAGTCTTCATAAAGAAGGAAGTAGTATCACTAACTTAAAAGAAACAGATGACATAATGTTGCAATGACCTTGTATATACGTTAGCATATATCAACAGAAAGGGTGTTCTGTATATGTCGTATTATGAGTGAAATCACTTTATTATTTCGAGGCGTTACTTGCAGAATTTACACAGTTTACACGGTGCATAACCAAAACGGATGATACAGGGACAAATCTATGCGTTACTGGCTAATACTATAAACTGCACCGGCTAATGATATACATCAAAATTTGATTTGAAAATAATAGATTTTATCAAAACGAAGGGCAACAAGAGACCCACACCCATCTCATAGCCATGAAAGAGTATAACAAACTTGTTTATTTTGTCACTGGAGAGAAATAACATATAATATTAATGCTTTAAAATTGTGTAAGAATCATTCAAGTTTATAATTGAGCGTTGGAAGTAACAGGCAATTTCGGATACGTGAGCATTTGCGTTTAAAAAGAGTCACAAAATCACCGGATAACATGCGAAACCGTGAAATACTGGCACCGGATAAAGTTAGATAACATGACACTGGATACTATACGAAATCATCTGATACATATATGTAGTTGATACGTGTTTTCAGCACATTTTTATAGATATGCATATCGCGTGTGCAAACGTTAACCACGTGTAGTCGGTTTTGAAGTGCATAAATTGATTTAAATTCGCGTTGTATTAAATAACTATCACATAAACATTCGTCGTGTTTTGCTGAATTCTCCCCCAAAAGGACTAATGTCAACTAACAGAAACATATTGAAACTGTTAAGATTAGTTCCTCTCCGCTAACATGGTGGTTATATTGCATAGTTACTAAAGGTCCTGACACTATTGTTCATGGTAACAGCGTATATGAGCTGGTCATACGCTACCTATACGCTAGCCATGCGCAGATTACGCAGGCCATACGTTGGCCATACGCTGGTCATACGCTGAGATAGGCTGACAAACGCTGGCCATACGCTGGTCATAAGCTGTAATACGCTACCCATACGCCACTCATATAGGTTCAATACGGTAAGTATACGCACAATTTTAATTTTTCAAGGGCTTTTTGTACGTATAAACAATATTTTATGAATGTTCATACGCAACTCATACGTTTCTCACATACACAATAGTGTGACATGGCCCATTTTTGTGAACAAATTACTGGTGAGGTTACAGGGTTTGGTTAAGATAGGGGACGGATCCAGAATATTCGGCTAAGTGTCGTACGCGCATGGGGTAACAAAGTAGAGTTATTCTACTTTCACCAAAGCACCTCCTCTAATTCTGAAGCCAAAGTTTGTCTTTGATTTTTACCAAAAAATATTTAAACACAGTGTTTCAGGTCAGAGCATGAGTTCCTTTATGGAAAACATTCAACAGTCATATACATATAGTTAAAATATTTTACAATATTTCAGTTGATGATTATTAATCTTATTGATAAATTAGACGTTCTACAAGAACAAGATATCTACATCAAGTTTTACAAGAAACAATACATAATGTAAGTTGTAATGCCAAGTTTTAATGACCCTTTTCAGGATCGGGTGAACTATTGTATTCCTTCGGGACACAAGTTGAGACCGAGGGCCCAAGTTTGAGAGACTGGAAAATACATGCCCATTCATTCTACAAACATAATGAATGTATGTGACGTTGAACGTGCAGCCGGTTATCTTTTTCGTGGTTAAAACTGGTTTAAATATGCACCCAATACGTTGTAATGCATTGTACTTTATCTGAAATTAAACATGTTCAGATTCACAAGCAATCCAGAATAAGTAATTTGCTTATGACCCAGTGTCCAATAATTGCTTTATAGTTTTGTAACGAATATCATAGCGAAGGTGATGAAGGGCATTCATTTAAAATGTGTGCTTTGTGTTTTGCATTTAACCTGGTGTATTCAATAACTGTTGTACGTATGCTCTTGTAAATCACTTGCCTTTGCAATAGATAGGAAATGCTTGTTTTATTCGCAATCGCTTAAAGCAGTAATAGTGTTAGTACATCGAGGAGTTATAGGCATATGCATTTTGGCTAATTAACGTTGCACATGTAAGTTGTAGAAATGCAATTCAATTCTCGAAACAAAAAGGTCATTAATATTATGTTCGTACAGTAATTTGTTTGCTTAAAATACCTGAGATCGCTTTAAAAGTATATTGTATCATCGAATAATTATTTAACTGATGAAAATACACCATTGTGTTCATTGTGTTCGTTCACAATGCCTTGCGGTTTAAAGTTTTTGTCCAGGGTTAGCAATGTGTTAAGTAAGACTTTCAGTGCATAGATACTATGAATACACTGCAATCATATACTATAGTTTACATATTTAAAATGTATAGTTAAAATATATAATTAACATATATAATATAATCGAAAATAAATCAGCCAGTCGACCGGGATATGTTACCTGCATGTCTAGCATTTACAAAAAGAGCAATCGCATTTATTGAACTTTAAAGGCAAAAATAAAAGCATATCGATTTAATTCTACATTTATATATTTAAAATGTATTAACTCTATATGTTTATATTTGTTCGGGAATTTCGTGTTTATTTTAAAATCTGGAAAAAAGCGAAACCGATGTGTTATTTTCTATATTGCACATTTCAAAAGGGGCAATAAATCGTATATACAGATAGGCTGCCAACGACCAATATAGTTACTTATATAGTAAAGAATTTGGGTGTAGCATAATATTAATGTTATTGTACGCACGCGCTTATGAGTCCTAACGCGACTGATAATTGAAGCGCGTGTCTTAAAAGGCATGTTAACAAGTATGCATGCAGTCAGTTTAAATCAAGATTTATAGATCCTTAAAGTGTTGTCCAGTCTCTGTAAACGTCGAACAGACATGTGCAAATAACGAGTCAAACATGTGCAATAGTCCTGGTTATAACACCATCCTTTTTATCCAGACTATTCACATAATAGTTCCAGCTATTAGCTCGCCTATACGAATAAAATGTGAGCTTACCTACTACCCCCCGCGTGGGCGTCCGTTACTGAATGTGTTTAAGTTTTTATTCAAACGTCTTGTAACTTCAAAACTACACAAGTTATTCACTTGAAACGTGGACTATACATTTGCCATCAACTTCAGTATCAGGGGCATCATTGGTACTTTTGACAGAGTTATGCCCCGTGTTCATATATATTTTCTTGTTAAAGATTATATTCACACGTTTTGTAACTTCAAAACTACAGAAGTTATTCTCTTGAAACTTGGGATATACCTTTGTCATCAACTCCAGTGTCAGACACATTTCAGATAACTATGTTTTGCAGTTTGACATAGTTATGGTCTTTTTTTACATATATTTTCTGGTTAAAGTTTATATTAAAAACTTTGTTACTTCAGAACTACATAGGTTAAACACTTTAAAATGGGAACATACCTTTGTCATCAACTCTAGTATCAGAAACAACCTCCATATAACTCTGTTTTGCATTTTGACAGAGTTATGCCCCCTTTTCACATAGATTTTCTGGTTAAAGTTTATATTCAAAACTCGATAACTTCAAAAGTATACAAGTTATTAACTTCATAAGGTTGAAACTTGGAATCATTCGATAAAATAATTGCCATAACTCAGTTTTGTATTTCATAAAATAATGCCACCACTTTCCAAAATATACACAAACTGAAATACTTCGAGTAGTCGAGCGCGCTGTAATCTGACAGCTATTGTTTTACTCAACCGTTTGTCGGCGTCGGGGTAATGCTGTGGTTAACGTTTGCGTGCAATAAGAGCATATCTCTTTAAGTATTACACATATTCAATTAAAACTTCACACGTGTCTTCGGGGTCATTATGAGAGTTCAATGACCAGGGTCCATATCTCTGACCTGCAATTTAGCAGAATTATGCCCCGTTGTAATAAGTAAATGCCGGTTAAAGTGTTCGTGCAAACACGTCAAATATTTATGTCTACAACAGATATTCAATTAAAACTTCACATATGTCTCCATGGTCTTTATATAGGGTCATAACTGTGATCTGCATTTGAGCAGACTTATGCCCCCCTTTTGTAATTAGATGAGTCAGGTTAACGTTTGCGTTCAAGAGAAAATTCAGGTTAAGGTTTACTTGCAACAAGTGCGTATCTTTGTAATTACATGTACTACAGATATTCATTTGAAATTTCACACGTGTGTTTGAGCCATTGTGCAAGGTCACTGACCAAGGCCCATAACTCTGACATGCAATTTAGCAGAATAATGCCCTTTGTACTTAGAAATTTAGTTTAGAGTTTGCATGCAACAACTTCATATCTGTATATCTACTATAGATATTCAATAAAACGTCACACATGTCTTCAGTGTCATTGTATAAAGTCTCTGACAAAGGCACATAACTGTGCCCTGCATTTTAGCTGAATTATGCCCCTTTTTTCTGCCAATGAGCCATAACTCTGACAAATCGGTGTGAACAGTCGAGCGCGCTGTTAAGAGACAGCTCTTGGTAATATTAATTGTGTACGTATATACAAAATTATTAAAAATGCAGAATAGCAGATATTCGTGCCTCTTAAAAGAGTATGCCTTAACGGGAAACACAAGCAAACTAAAGTAATGTCTGTTTAATTTAGGCATAATAATTAGCAAACCGTGTTACATGTAGTAAGTTTATGTGTACAAAACCACACTAATATAATCATAATATACACACAAATTGTGTGTAATGCAAGTCCGAATTTATATGCAAATGTGTACCAAATTAGGCGAGTCGTGAGATACATGTGGGTAATGCATCTGCGTGAAGTGTCGTCCTGGATCAGCCTGTGCAGTCCGGACATGCTACTCCAGGACGAAACTTTTCCGATGTTATGGTATTTTCTTTTTCATGGATGTCTCTTTTAAACATAAATCCACTGTACGCGGAAAGTGTCGTCCCGGATTAGCATGTGCGGCCCACTTTACGCACATGCATTCAGCCCCATTTTTCCACGACACGCCTCAAATGTTTTAAAGGGTGACTGTATGTATTTGCATTTAACATATCATGTATACAGCTTATCTCAATTGTATCAATATTAACAATATGTATATGCTCAAATTATGGTAATTTTAGCATTATTTATTAATATGAATGCGTTTTGTACTCCGTCGTTATGGACAAATTGAAGAGGTATGTAATTTAATTTAAATCATAGAAATACAACTTGAACACGGCACAACAGCAATCAGATAAATTGTGGGGATGCATAGTGTGTTTGTTTTCTTCCAAATAGACGGATGTAGCGTAATCTAGCATACACTATACAACCCTAGATCGGTTGAGGAAGCTAAAGATCACGCCTTTAACAGAGCAATTGACTTCCGATTAAAAACGCATTAAAGGTTTCTGCCGCAAAAAGTCAAATATCTGATAAGGATCATAAGCAGGAGAAACTAAATCGTACACTCCCCGTATGAACGCCTTTTTTTCCTATAATACAACGACACTTAAAAAACACTGTGCAAGCGTTCCGATGTTCGTAAGTATTTCTTGTACACCTTTTGATGTAATTAATTAAGGTACAGTTAATTGTATGTACGTGTTCCACTGATTAAATTTAACACGTAAATACGACGTAAAACGTTTAAATACTATAGGAGGAAAATATTTAACTTCTCAAACCGATTACCGAGAAGTGTTTTCATTTGTTTGAACATTATTGTTTTCACTATCAGTTTAACGTTTTTTTAACCAATCAATGGCAAACCAAGCATTTAATAACCTCAGTTGCGTGCAGTACAACTATTACAATGGCCTGCTGACGAAATTGTCTATGTTTGTCTACAAAAGCTACTGAGTGTGAATATTGTTTGAGTGTATGTACTAAGAACTTTTTCCCGAAAATAACTGCTAGAACTAGATTAGTTTATTTATGTTAAATTTAGACAAAATGGCTAATAAAGTAAGTACAATTCAGTTACATTAACCATGATAATACGTTACGTTTAATCTTATTTTATTATTGATTGTCGTGGCTGTTTTTAAAATAATTAAACACAATTTAGATAATTTTAACAACGTTTTGAACTGATGAAAGTTTCTTTATTATTTGCATTAACTGACACTTTTTAGATACAGAATGTCTACGTAATTTATAAATACCATATTGTTGTTCACAATGTAAAGTGCACGTGTAGATCAATGGTTACGCAAGGTACGGTTTGGCGTACTGTGAAGAGTAAACACACGTCGATTAATTATGATGTACATTGGTTATCTTAAAATATAATCCATACTCACATATGTACTTGTTTACTATAACATACTATGTTTTATTTACAATGTGAATATTATATAAATATCATATGGCATCGTGTATGACATTGATATTGTCAACCGAAAGTCAGAATGTCAACTGTGGCGACTGCCGAGTGGTGACATTCTGTTTCGAGATTTGACAATATCAATGTCACACACACTGACATTTGATATTCGTTGTAATTATACCGAACAATTTTGATTTTAAAAATGGGTAAACACATGCTTAAGTCTGCCCATCAAGATTGAATAATGCCTAAATCTTCTTTCATCTTCAGAAATGCTTCCAAACTATTCTTCTTAAGTTAACTTTGTAGAGAATCGCTTGTTTACACATTGAATAGTGACCTCAAGACTATATGACGCCATGACAAGGCAGACAATCTTTTCATGATGTGGCTAAACAAAACTGACGCAGTTACTATCCCTTATATGAAATGCAACATGCCAGTGCGGTCACATGACCTGACAGTCACTTTCGCTTTGTCACGTGTCAAAAAGGTTTAATGTTTTTTACAATCAAAATAACTTTTGCTCCGGAAATGGGAATATATCATTGCAGACAAAAGTAATAGAACAATAGTGCCAACTAACGTCAATGTATTGCGTGTTCAGGATAAAAATATTGTATCACAGCACTTTTAAGATTTATCATAGCATAGAAGGCAGACGCGTTTGTAAATTGCGCTTTAAAACATTTATATTATCCATGAAAATTATAAGACATCAACGGTTGTTTGTTCGCAGCATGCATATGTAAACTTTGAAATGCGCACCTATCGATAACAACTCATGATATTATATTATTGGTGAACATCCATTCAGGGTACCTGTTGGCTCTCAAGGCAGTTTTAACGTGCTCTATATCTTTCTTTTTGTCTCCCCTCCCAGAACAAAATAAAGCAAACGTTCTCAGATTTTTCCATACGGATTTCTGTGAAACAATGACACTCTATATGGCAGCTTGTATTTCATGCTGAAATAATACCAATATTATTTCTGTATGTATATGATAAAAATACTTACATGATTCATATAGCTTATTTTCACTTAATTTACAGTACAACTAACTGGATGTTAAATACAGTATGTCTAACAAGTAATTACTAAGAAAACGTGCTATTTAGAAGTTAATGTATCGTATTGATGAGTCAGAAAATCAAGATCGTTGAGGAAAATGTTAACTTCTTCAAACCCAATACCCGAAACCGATCTTTTTTGAAAACCGTTATCAGAACTATCAGGTAAACATTGGAAATACCAGTTGCGTGTAGTAACATTCAAATGTCAAAAGTGTTGATGTGTTTGTCAATTAAACCTACCGAGTGAGTAATATAGTTTCAGAGATACTCATAAGATGGTTTTCCTTAAATTAAAAGCTAGGTCTGTATTAAGTATGTTAAATCTGGATACTAGTAGTAGAGACGCACACAATGGCAAATAAAGTAAGTAAAACATATTAATATGTAAATGTTAATTGTTTTCTCTAAATATTATTGAATTAGTGATGGACATGGTTGATGTCTAACTAATCAAACGTAACACCAGTATTTAAACAGTGTTTTGAAATATATTATTTACACACTTCGTGTCCCTTCTTTTTTCTATGTAATTAGTAAATATCATGCTGTGAAGCTTAGTTGATTTACAATTACCCACGATATGAGTTGGCGTTTAGTGAAGTGATTTAATCCCTACGCTGGAGACTTCCGGCCGTTGGTTATTCGAGTGTGAAAACAACTATGTCCTAAAAGTATTATTTAGCTTATAACACGGCTTTTTACTAAATATTTATCCGAAACTATGACCTGCAATTTATCAGATGTATGTTCTTTTGTTCGTAGAAAATTGAGGTTAAAGTTTGCGTGCAACAATTTTATATCTCTATATCTACGACCGATATTCAATTAAATATTCACACATATCTGTCTTTGCATGAACAAGCTGCTCCTGAATGCGTATCGATAAGCAAACAAACAGATGTATTATACTTTAAAGCATTTCATATCGGATTAATAAAACTTTGGATTGGTTGTGTCGTCACTGCTCATTTTGCTCACATATTATGCCACACGTTTATCGCGTTATGTGATCTGAATATCCATTAAACACTTTCAATCAGTTTCGTGTTGTGTCACACAAAAACTCTCGCCTGTTTATTGTTGATTTAAACTAACGCGCTGTAGAACCATCCTATCGATCACGCTATATTTTTACTTAACACGTCTAACTATATGCCTGGCTGTACACACTCAATGGTCATGCCGGTAAAAGGCTAACGTCATTTGTGCGAAGAATTTGAACGTTCAGAATGCTGTTTCTGTAGTTTGAACAAGATTACTATTGTATTGTAAAGAAACCAAAAATGTTTACTATCGAGTACACACATTTTACATGATGAAAATAATCCGTCAGAGCTCACGTGGTAAACTAGCCTTGAAACTAGGCTAATTTAAAATGGCATTTGGCAGGATAAATAAGTTATTGTGCCTACGTTCCTTTTTTATTGTTCGGTATAATAAAATAAATAGCACAACCCATAGAGAGTGATACAATGTATTGTCCACCTTCGATAAGGGTGTGATTATGTTATTACACTGCGGATAAACGTATTTGTCGGGGAAGTGTTTATTTGATAGCGCGTGCTCCTAATGTATAAGCCTGACCCATAAT
The DNA here is from genome assembly GCA_027627225.1 of Congeria kusceri. Classification (NCBI taxonomy): domain Eukaryota; kingdom Metazoa; phylum Mollusca; class Bivalvia; order Myida; family Dreissenidae; genus Congeria; species Congeria kusceri. The sequence goes on from JAPFQT010000136.1 coordinate 267,359, forward strand.
TGTTGCAGAATAACCTATACTTTATTGTCTTCTTTGTTTATATGAAGGTTGGCGCGTGCTGTGATATAATGTGAAATTAAAATCCACATTCACGTATGTTATTATTTTTTATATGGACAACATGTAAAGTAATGCTTGATTACCAGTTGTTATTGTCTATTTAAGTCATCAGCAGAAGTAATGTTGAGCTTAAATTACGTTTTTACAGCCGTCAAGTACGAATATTTGCTCCAGAAGTGCTCAATTGGTAAAGACATAATGCACATCGGTAATCATGAAATTGACTAATATTGTCACCGAACTATCAAACAAGCAACTAAATGATTACAGTTGTACATGCAATCGTCCAATCTGAACTCATTTTACATCCAATAACCTTTAATTTAAAGGCTTTGGTCCTGATATAACACGTGACTACATGGACCCATTCTCGAAATGAAAAACATAAAAAAAAATTGCGCTAACCAAGGCAAAACATATTTAGTTTTTTGCAAACGTCAGCCATTAAATTCATGCGCGGTGTGTTTTTTTCCCTCACTTAAAGGTACCCAGACTGCATTTTACGATCTCTCCATCCTTTCACATTACAAAGGTTAGTATGTAACAATCTCAAGAACAAAACTTTACTGAGGCCAACAAAGTGTTATATAATGTAACATGTATTATACTCATCAAATGAAGTCGATTAAGCATCGCTTAATAGTAAACTAACAACACAATTACTAGCGGACTTAACGACTTGTTCGGTAAAGCCCTTCAAAAAATAGACTAACACTGTTCGGTGTGTGATATGGGAGATGTGATGCTGATTCTACGTGTCCAATAGTCGACTTAAACGAACGGTGAAATACTATTTTAAAACGAGTTTTTTTTTCGTTCATTATCATATATATGTAGCCTAAAATATATTGGAAAAAGTCGTACAATCAAAATTTAAACGAGAAAGTCTCAATAACCTTTCGGGGCTAGAACCCGGGTTCTCGGCGTGAGAGGCTGACACTATAACCGCGTCGCTAAACAGCTTTCTTCCTTTGGAAATGTCTTTATCGCGTCGGGCGTGATTTGTTACTACGGAACGCCGGAAGAGACATCGATTGGCTATACGACCACGTGGTGATTTCACAATAACAACCGAAGAACAATTGTGAAATTACCACGTGGTCGTTTAGCCAATCGAATAGTTGAACAGCGTCTTGAGACGCTTTTGAAATTGGGTTGTAACAATGCGTTGTAATGACCGAACTAGTGTGTTTTAAATCTTTGTTTATGTATCTATGATGGTAGATCAGTGAGTTGTATCGGAAAATATATATAATTTTTAATAGATTTGAAACTGATTGCTTTATTTGTGTAATTTTCCCAATCTGTGATGTAGCGGCTTTAAAATATGCCTTGAACTTGTGATAGGTCAACTCTTATTTCTTACATGTTTCCATATTTTGTATTATGCAACCGAGAGACTGAGCGTGCAATTATCAACTATAATAATTTATGAATTTAAAATTCCAAATAATAGTTTGTTTTAATATGCTTCATTACGTTGCATTGTAGATAGCTAAAGTCTATTAGGCGCTGGGGCTAACATAAAATTTTAAAGTGATACTAATTTTTAATCTCGATCACCTAACATGACCAATGATATGTTTAATATTATTAAATATCACAAAACAGAAGTATTGGATGTATAACTTCTATGTGTGTGTAATCACAAATACAAGTACAGGCATTCAATTTCAGATTTCGCATGCATACAAAGAGGAGTCAGCAGACATTTGTAAATTGATGAACATAATGGGATATATACAAGTACACAGAGAGTACAGTAAATCAGCATTTCGCACAACAGACTTGTATGATATAGACGATTACACTATTACTATCACTACGGGGAATAAAATGAAAGGAGTCGCAAACAGGCTTGAGTGCGACGTTGATCGAGTGAAAGTATTTATCAAAGTTATTTGTATTGAGTCAACACAGGATGACGCCAACGGATGTCAAAACAAAACGGTATTTATAGTCAATACACTCTTTTCCTCCAACGGATATTGTAGACTGAAATTGAAACAAGGACCAATTTTAACGGCAATTGTCGATTCCATAACACCTAACGGAAATGGAACTATATATTTAAATAGCGATGCATATTACGAAAGAAAGAAAAGAGTGTGTATGATAAACGGCGGTGTGATAAAACCGCGTTCTGGACCCGCTTGTCGAGTATCTGATGGCATAAATCATTGTGATGTTGTTCACGCTCTACCTTGTTACTACCCAAGCTTTCTGAAAGATCGGCGGCCAGACCTCGCAAATGGCCGGCGACAGATATCGTTTTGAAAGTCATGTTCATGGGCGGATTTGATACTCCTGTTGGATTTAAAGGAAGCCAAACTAAACATCTATAGTGGAGGATTTGTTTTTCAACTGGGCAGACATTATTGATGCATCGTGTTGCATCTAGCAGAGAATAATGCACACGTGCTGTTTCACTAGGGAAGCTTGCTCTAGTGGCTACACGAATCACTTGATAGATTGAGATCTGCATTAGTCAGTAAACTCATACCCAGTTACATGATCCCTGAGAGAAATCGTATGGCATGTTCTCGTCTTGAAGACGAAGAGCAGAAACAATGGATTAGCACTATTACTGCCATGATGGCGGAAGGTCCAAGAATAATGCTACACCTGCCGAAATCACGAACAGCCGTCATATGTTTCCCGGAACCCCTATTGTGTTACAACAACATGAGAACTGAGCTTGGGATATTGGATTTACGGTATTGGATCAGATACCGGGAACTGTTTTCCCAAAACATACCTAGAGATACAGATCAGATTCGGTGGAAAATAGAAAAACGTAATAAAGATATGGCTCGAGAGGTCCTGCAACGTTTGCACAACGAAGGAAGAAGTACCACTGATTTGAAAGAGATAGAATATCAAATGTTGCAATGACAGCTTCTAAAATGTAATCGTCTGTCAGCATAAGATATATAACATCACTGTATTTATAAAATGTGTGTATTTGTGTGTCTATAAACACTCTTACTGTCGGATACTTATCAATTACCATTTAAATGAGTAGTTACGATAAATGAGACTATATAGGACATTACATAATGTGAAATTCATAGTTCGGATAATTCGAACTGTGAATTTTACTTTATACGAGTATATTTAAAACAGTCAACGTTTAAAGCTTATGTGTGTCACTTATCGTTTATTCACACAATACAACATTTCGGTCTTGCATGACATAGCTTGTTTTACCAACCGTGAATGATTGTGTGTTTGTACGGTATTTGTTTTGTTCTTTCTTTGCACCATTAAAGTTCCACGTTTTCTCTTTATTACACATACATTTCATGAATATTTTATGTTTTGCAGTTTAATACATTGTCGATTTTTCTGGATAATGGTGGTTTACTGTCAACTAAAAGTATCATAATAACATTATGAACAGTCATGTATTAGGGACAATTCTGGCCCAGTGTTCACAAAGGATTAACTGCAGGATCAAGATCAATCTTAGCTGATATTGATCTTCCATCTCAACTGAGCCGCATCTGAAAATATTTAATCGAAACATATTCGCGTCTAAAATCTGAGTAGCTAAAAACAGATTAACAAAAATAGACGGAATAAGTTCGCACAATTTTTTGATACGTAATGAATGTTGTCTGAAAAAGAAATAGACTGAGGCTCGTTTAGTTTCGCTTTGTTAACGTCATAATATATATTTAATATTTAGTACCAAAGCATATTTAACACAGGGAAAGTACCCGGCTGAATATCGTTCAATTACATAGTAATCCGAACTTTATAAACATACTATTCACGTGATCTGGACGTATTCAATTATGCTTGCGTGCCAGGTGAATCGTATATGCGTGTAAATTTTGACACCTATTAAACACTTAACTTGTGTGGAATGTTTAATTTCAGTTAAACGAATTATAAGGACGCTATGCAATAATCTGTCCGATGCGGTTCATGCATGTCTAATTTGTTTCCCTGTTAACTTATAATATGACATTCAGTGTGTAAACTAATAACTTCCTTTCATATTTCTGTTCATGAGCTGCGAGGGGCAATAATAATGTGCAAGCATTCTTGATGAGACATATATTATATTATATAAGATGTTATTAATCGGTTTTGTACGTTGGCATGCATGTTTCTTTATATGAACATTGTGTGCTGTCTATAAAGTATATACATGAAGCATTTAATAATATTTATAACCATTCTACACTGATCTTCCGTGAAATTTAGCAATATCAGGATACAAGTGTTGTTTATGTACTTCACATTGTATGCTCCTATAAAGCTCTCGCTCATCGGTTGGGAAAATCCACCTCGACCGAACTGGTATTCTGTTAGCCTGACAGAATCGGTGGACTTTTTGTTTTCAAACTTGAAAAAGACTCCGTAACCTTCGGTTGTACATTTTATGGCCAACTTAGCTCCGTAAGTGATATTGGTATCTGGTACTAAAGTGATATTAACGCCATGGGCGTAAAGGCAGTTAACTGGAAATAAAGCGAAATAAAAATATAATCAAGAAATCAATAAATACCCCTTATATCGTTTTATAAGATAACCAAACTGTTGACGAATATTTATAATTTAAATCGTTGTTGTTAACTGACCACTGTAAACATGTACAATATGGTGAATCTGTAAAAATGCTAGAATGCAGACGCATGTTTTCATCACCAAGACAACTTCAAAAAACGATCCAAACAGTATTCACTTAGAAAGACTAAAGCGCTAGGAACAGTTAAAATCTGCGTTTGTATACAGTCAGACATCACGGTTTTCTTATCTGGAGAAAGGAACACGAAATCAAGGCTTATAGTTGGATCGCAATCGCATAAAATAAGGTCATGCAGAGTGTGTAGCTAAAGTTCAGCATGCCTTTGGATTTTTGCAAGTTATGTTATGTAAATGCATTAAATCACATGTTTTTCTTTTAGCAAAACAGTAGTTTTGCCCCAGATCCCAATAAAATAAGTAGATTATACACGTGCACATAGAGAAGCAAAATACCACAAATGACACAATAATATATACTGGAATTAAGTGTCATTAATGGATATACGTACATTAATTGAAATAAATACATTTAAACAGGGTTTA
>JAPFQT010000136.1:277500-307500 GCA_027627225.1 Congeria kusceri
ACGTTTTAACTAAATAAATATATTTATTCTAGTTATTCAATAAAATTAAAAACAAATTCCCACTGGATTTTTTTCCATTTGAAAAGTGGAATTTTTTGCTAATCATAATTTTCAAACAAGAATTAGTTCAAACAGTTTAGAAACGCGTAAAATGCATATCTATACATACAAAAGCGTATTTTAAAAAATAAAAAATCCCATAGGATCTTTTTCCAACAAAAAACGTGGGACAAAAAATCCAATGGGAAAACATGAAAATCCCATGGGAAAATTAAAATCCCGTGGGAAAGCAAATTTTGCGCATACATTTTATAATGAAAGAAATGCATTTTTTATGTGAAAAACATCAATTAGCATTCACAATTTAACACTTTGACGCATATTTTATGTAAAATTGTAACATCCGAAAGAAAAAAGGTACTTAAATTTGCGAAATTTCAGTTTCCGGTGGCCTTTCAGTGAAGAAAACACGGTATATTTAATATCAATATGTAAATGTACATGATTCCCAAAATACCAAAGCCTGACGTATATTTGCGAATAACTACGATTGATATTCCTACCAATCAATTTGTTGAAATCGTCCAATTACTCAAACGCGATTTCACAAGCATTATCGCACGTGCATTGTCCTGTTACACAATAACAATCGTCGTGAAAAGCGTGAGATGTTATTGGCTCAAGTTATGGTGTATTTTCGTGAGTATTATTATTATTTTAATTATGATTATGAGTATGATTATGATTATGATTATGATGATGATGATGATGATTATTATTATTATTATTAGTACTAGCAGTTGTAGTAGTAGTAGTAGTAGTAGTAGTAGCAGTAGTAGTATTAATATTATTAGTATTATTATCATTATTATTCTCATCACTCTACATTGCAACATTTTACTTGCTTATAGTGAAAGTTGATGACAGCGCTTAAAAGTAAAAGCATGCCTTTAATTATGATGAATAAACACGAAATAGGAACATATGTTAGCTTTCCGAAATGAAAAAAAGAAAAGCAATCTCAGAAATTGAATAAAACACAATAATAGTAACAAGCATTTTAAGTACCGCAGACCAGCAAACAAGTTTATATATGTTCTAACAACCATTGGCTTCTGACTGATTCATTATATTTATTATTCAATTATATTTACACTGTTCTTGTTTTACATCATCAGAAAATTAGTTGAATAGAAAAAAACATACATATGTTTTTAAAACATTGGTGAACGGTTAATGTTAGCGAAAAGGAAATATGTTAAGATTATCGGTTCCTATACGATTTATCCGATTACTTCTTTTAAAGCAGTGTTATTGTTTTCTTGTATTTCCGGTTATTTTCCGCAGTTGACGGAACGCTACGACCGATGGCGCCTCGTCTGTTGCACAACTGTCCGCCGGTCATCATACATAAACATCGGAACTCCGCTTGATGACATGTCGTCTGTTTCCGGTAATCATCAACAGACAACGGAACTATTCGCTTGATTTCCGGTTATCAACATATTGGTCGAATTGAACTACGCACTGCATTAGAAGCAAAGTTATCATATATTGATAGTAAATAAACAAAAAATACGCATATAAAATTGAATGAGTTACACCGAACGAAATGTGTCTGTATGTGTTGTTTTTTTAGTTTATGTCCGTTTAAAAATTTAACGTACATGCTTGCAAGGCCTCAGACCACAGATCACAGACCGGTGTTATGTTGGTGCATTTTATTTAATTATTTTTTGATGCTGATATTTCAAATCACTGACTTATCATTTGATATATACATTTCAACACAATTATTTACACCTGTTTAGTATTGATTGGTTGATTGAGATCATACGTTGTAACTATGTAACTATGTGTAACCATGGTGACGTAATAGAAATGGCGCACCCATCATTTCACCTAGGTTAACCATGTTATGAAAATGGAATGCCACAGTCTACTGTTGCCAAACTATCAAAACGTTGTGTGTTCTGATTGAAAAATGGCAAACATAACAGCTTACAGTTATTAAATTGTTACCAAAAATCTTTTTAAGTTAGTGTGTTGTGAACTTAATTTGATACAACACTTAAACTTCATTTTACAATGTATTAGTTCGTAAACACGTACGCATTTGTAGATTGGGTTTCGATGGGAATGCAGTTGAGTTTATGAAATAGTGTTGCAACTTTTATTTAATATTTCACAACTTGGAGGCCTTTACCATGTTTGCAACAAACCGACGATGAGTGCGCATGCGCCAGTCTAATGTCCGGTTCAAACAGTAGTTCAAGGTCACAGTTGTGTAAGCTGGTGAGCAGTTGTAGTACATATATGTAATGATATAATTAAGGTCAGCAACAATGGAAATTTAAAGCATTTTATGCAAATTACCGGTACTACTAAAGGACACACACACAATGTAATGTACTTTTGACATGCTAACACTTGATGCCTAAAATGAAAAGGGGCGGTAATTACAATAATGTTTAGTATATTCTTAAATAACTTAAGTGAAACATTTGAATGTGTGATATTACCTAACCGACCAAAACAAGTGTGTATGTTGTGGAAATATCTGCAAACTTCCATTACTAAAGCATCTCTGGAGATAGGTTAAAGAAAGCATCAACATATTAAAAACTATGCATCTGCCGGAGCTCGAAACCATACATACTGAATTAAAACACTAACATGCTAATCACTAGTAAATAGGGTGTGTGATATTAACACTATGAAAGTGATACACTTGTTTATGCCCCCGAGGGAAGGCATATTAAAATCGAATCGTCCGACCGTGCGTCTAGTCCGCCCGACCAAGGTTAAAATTTTATCATGTCAAATAACGTGAATACTATCAAAGGTATTTACTTGAAACTTGAAATGCTTCTTTACTGTCAATGTCTCCACCAGGGAAAGCAACCCCCATAACTCTTTTTTTCTATTTCGACAGATTTATTCCCATTTTTTACATAGATATTTTCGTTTAAGTTTTTCATAAGTTTTTTTCCAGAGCCTCCAATTTGACTGACATAAGTAAGTTTACAGTTTTAATTCACTTATATTAAGCCTAGGTCAAACATAGGTCGCTGACCAATTACCGACCACCGACAACTAAAATCTGAAACAAAGCAACGACAACTGCTAACGGCGAAAATTCAGGAAAAAAGCTGTGGTAATTTATTCGCAGACTGGTCGGCTATTGTTCAAAGACTGGTAAGCGACCGGTCGTACGAAAAGTCGACGATCGTCTTCCGATCATCAACAAACATCAAAGACTGGCAGGCGACTAGTTGGCGAAAGGTTATCGAAAAAGTTGGCGATTGGTTGGCGATTAGTTGGCGATTGGTATGCGACTGGTTGTCGATGCTCGGAGAACGAAATTAGGATTATTCGATATTCATTTCAGTTCTATGATTTATCTTTTTGTTCCAAAAAAGTTTTCCTATATATATGACATTGGGCTATGAATCATTCGTGTTGTTTTGTTGATTATTCAATTCAAGTATAAATGTTATATTATTATTCTCTACAATATATCCGGCAGCACATTTTAATGTTGAAGTAAACTATCAACAACTTTCCATATCCGGCAATATCCTCTTGTCCCTGACCTTCTCCTTATTTGAAAAAGCATGCTAACACTCTTGAATTAGATCTATTACGTTTCTTGTCACGTTTAAAAGAATGATCGTAAAATTGTGCGTTCATTTTAAAATGTAACTCGGCGAGCGGGCGTAAGATGTTCTGCGACGAATTGCCGACCAGTCGGCAATCAGTCGGCGACCAATCGCTGACCAGTCGGCGATAAAAAATTGGTCTGCGACAAATCACACTTGGTCTGCAACTAGTCGGTGATCTCCGCAGACCTGTCTGCGATTGATCGCCGACTAAATAAAAACCAACTGAAACCTTATCACGACCTGTTTGGTCGGCAAAGGTCTTCGATGCAACAGCGAAGACAATCTTCGACCAACATGGGTCCGAAGACCAGTCGGCGACCATCGACAACAAGCCGCCGACCTTTTTAAGACCGTCAGCAACCACTGGTCGTTGATGGTCAGGAGTTCGTCTTTAGTTGATCGCAGGATATATGTGACCAGGGTTTTACAAAGATTCAATTCAGTGTCAAAAGTCGCAGTTACTAACAATGCTTTCGGGTGCATATGTCATCCGATAGTGACACCACTTGTTAAAAGTGGCTTTTCCCAGATATTGAGATTCCAAACTGACATTCCCAATGATTTTTATATATTTTCTTATATTTCATCAAGCTTGCCTAAATATTCTTAAGACATATTTAACTCCGATAAATGTGTTTTCATGTTGGTGCATTCATGTGTTTTGTACTGGATATTATGGATTTAAGTATTGTTTTTGCATTATTAATATAGGAAATCCGTATATATATCTTACAATCGTTTGCTGACTATTCTATCCACGTGTGTCATTGTATGTATTAATTACTCTTTCGTTAGTTGTTTGTTTTGTATGTTATTGTTTATTTTGGTCATCGAATGGGTTCCACCCAGAAAGAAATACTTTATTTTATCGTATGATTGAATTTAGTTGTGTTGTACACATCTTACAATAACATTATTTTAAAAAATATACCGAGACCTTATTTTACGATACTCACAGTTAAAGATTTATCACCAAACGCGATGACACCAAATTATATATCAGTTCTAATTTATTAATTCTAATAAAATGACTGTCGGGTGTTGAGGATACGATGGGATGTTTGACCTATCGTTTCTATGTTTCACCACATTCCCTGTAAGCAATATGCTGCGCCTGCGTCCCCGATTGGTGTAATTATTGTTTATTGTACAATATATGTGATGTTTTTGTAAAGGTGTGACAATAGCTGGAACCATATTTACCAAAGTTCCATTTGCTTCCTTAAAAGTGCCATTTCATTTATACAGATACAAATCACTGAAAAAATAAAAACGCTATGACATTATATACGCAAACACGAGAAATATTGTGAGTTTGTCTCTGCAAAAGAAACACATTCTGACTTGTGTTGGTTCCCGACACTTGTAATTACACCATCAATGGGGAGTTAGGAGAAAAAATGACTTCTCCTGCCCATGACATTATAAGTAGCGCAAGTTACCACTATCAACATGCATACAACGACTAGACCGCAAACACAACATATACCTAAGTAATTGAAAGTTAATTTATTGCAAGAACGCAAACTGATATCAACCCAATAATGACCCATTTTTTACTATAAGATTTTATAAACATTTATGGTAAAAAAACTGGAAAGTCAATGATACTACTATGAATTAATACATGTATTGAATCCGTATTAAAAAAATACAAATTTGGGTGTACAAAAACGTCTTGTGAGCTGTTTAGACTAGTCACTGTGACACACACATTTTTTTCTGATTCTTGGATGTCATTGATGGCTTGATGGCTTGTAATTTAAATTGTTACGCATTCCGTGTAAGTTACGTAACCACGACAAGAACATTATTTGATCATTATTTGATCGCATCATGTGTCCAAAATATTGACTTTGAGGTCTCTTAATCAATATATAGTCACAGGAAAGGCCAGTCTTTTGATATTTACTATATTTTGAGGGGCTGATGAAAATGAATGAAAAGGAATTACAAACAAACCTGCAACAATGATGCCCATCAATTGATTAAATCAGCATTACTCCGTTGTTTTTCTACATTGTTACACAACTATTTATAATATCAATGATAATTCGTAATAACTACCGATTGATGTTGATGGTGGTTTTCCAAGTGTTTACCAAGTGTTTCGAATAATAGAAGTGCGGTATTAATAATACATGGGGTTTTGAGGCGGTGTTATCCGCAAATCTTGAAAGTCTGGTCCGCATTGCTTTAGGAAGGAAACAAGAACGCAGCAATAGTACGGTTGTTACTAAAAAGTGTAAAGGAAATATTTGTATCGCATGGGAATTGAAAATAAAATGATTTTATAGTGATACTTGTACTAGTAAATTACTGAAAATAAACACAATAACAAATGACAAATCAAGCACTTATGACTTCATTGTTTGATAACACAAAATTGCATTAAAATTATGCAATATTGAAAATCTTAAATTTATAATATTATTATAATAATTCGTTGTATATTTCATCCAATCGGAGAACAGTCTCTGCAAACGGACAAGCCATTGTATTTTAGTCGATTGATCGATTTGTTTTCTTAATGTGCCAGTATTCTTATCTAGTTTAATCTTTCCAAAACCAAACGTTATTGCAGATAGAAGCAACAAATAAAAACCATACATCTTTAGGCCAAGTTAGTGTCAGCTTGAATGTCTTCGCTACCTTCAGAAGTGGTCAGTTTGCACTGTGAAATACGTAAGTCCTTTTCGTAATACCAATGTTAGAAATGTCATGTGAGTTATATGACAACGGGCACACATTTTAAATAATAACAAGTAAAATATTGAAAAGTTTAAGATAGTATATTTAAAAACATATTTTATTTCCAATCACCGCTAAAGTCGTTAACATTCTGTTGAAAATGGAAACCGTTAAGACCGCCTTTAGTCGCATAGTACAAGCCTTCGTAGTGCGACGCCAATAAACAAGGGACATTGGAAGGCAGTGAGACGCCAATAAACAAGTGAAGTTGGAAGGCAGTGAGACAATCATAAACACGTAAAATTGGCACAAAGCTACATGTAGTAGCACCTTTAGATATTATAACAATATTATACATTCCATAATTATGTTCTAGTTGTTTGTAGATACACAATTTCGGTGTATAACTCTGTGAACAGTGAAACGTCAAAACATACGCTCGGCTCATATTGGATGAGCTTAAATGCATCTTTACTGATAGACAAAAACTGAAAACAGTCAGGCAACACGCAATTAGAGATGTCAAGTGGTCATCGGAAATGGTTCCTCGTTTTCAATGAATGACACTTTGTGCTACACTTCAACAGTTGCAACTTCCTTGCTCACATGTAGATTTAATGACAGTGATGAGTTTCACTGTCAAAAGAGTCAGATTCACAGCCTGATAGTGGTGACCCAATTAACATCGATGAAACTCCTGTTTTGTCCCTTAATTAGCCTTTTACATCTCAATCATGTGATATTTCTATTAACTCTGGTGTCTGATTCAAGTGAAGCCATTTGACATTTTGCAAATTTAAAGAATAATTGACAATATCAAATCTGCAAAAGAGCGAAATTTAACTGGAATGTTTCATGGTAAAGTTTCATGAATGTAAAGATCAAACTTTAATATCATGTGTGTGTACTTTATGTGTGATTAAATACAACAAAATCACTAGTCGTTATTTCATACTTGTTTGTATTTCCCTGTTTTAATGATAAGACATATTTTCACAGTTGTGGCGTTATACGACGCATTTTTCACAATTTCACAGAAAAGGGCATATTCACAAATCACTGAAAAAAAACACTGTGACATTATATACGCAAACACGATAAATATTGTGAGTAAATGTACACCCAATTTTTTATTTGTTTTTTAATACTGACTCAATGCATGTATTAATTCATCAGATTGCGTTCCTGCCATAAATTAACTTTCAGTTACTTATGTATATGTTGTGTTTGCGGTCTAGTTGTAGTATGAATTTTGAAAGTGGTAAAGTGCGCAACTTATAATCTCAAGGGCAGGAGAAGTCAACGCACTGATGGTGGTATTAAGTTCTTCGAATCCGGCTGTCTGGTCGCACGTTATTTTATGAAAGAAAAATGAATGCAGCAATAGTACGGTTGTTACTAAAAAGTGTAAAGGAAATATTTGTATCGCAAAGGAATTGAAAATAAAATGAATTTATAGTGATACTTGTACTCGTAAATGACTGAAAATAAACACAATAACAAATAAACATTGCGAAGTTTTATCACGGACATAAATTAAAAAAAGAACCTAATTTTCCGCGTTTTCGTGGATACCTAACGCTTGCCTTAATACTTACATTACAGGTAAGTGTGATGGTATTTTTTTATAATAATAATAATAATAATAATAATAATAATAATAATACACTTTTCTGGTTTTAATCTATCTTCTGTGATATAAGTGAAGCTATATGCACACATTAATTCAACGTTCTATGCCTTTTTGACCAATTCATCTGCCACAATTTGACGTGATCCACAATCAGCTGGATTTTCAGAAGTTGGAACAAATTGCTACTGATTTGGCTGATTACTCTCAAACACGATTTCCCCAAAATGGTTTAAATGTGCGACTTTCTCTATTGATCAACCACAAAACAATTGTACTGTCAGTCCAAAATGTGACCTGCTTCATATCCACATTTAAAGTTTTTGTTACTGAAAGTGCAAGTCTCAGTCCTATGATTGCTGCCATTAGTTCAAACGGGGAATACTTATCGATTTCAGTGGAGCCGCTCTTGATTTTGCACTTACAAAGCAAATGTGTATATTACCATTATCCATTTCATGTCTTATGCATCAACAAATATATGAAGCGATGATGACTTTTTACATTTACGAAAGTTCAATGATCATAGCACGACCACATTGTCTAATTCTGGTAAACTTCTCAACCATTCTTCCACTCTTCCTTTCAGTTCACAACTCAATGATTCGTCCCAATCTTAACCATCATACCGCATCGTTGCATACGAATTGTTTTTTGAATAATACATGGCGCCACAAAGCCTATTGGATCAAACAGACCAGCTATTAACTTCAATATAGTTCTTTTTGTACAATGCTCTGTTATTTTGTCTGTATTCACTCTGAAACCTAACACGTCTTGTTTTGCTTGCCACAGCACTCAAAGAGTTTTCTTTCCCAGCATTTCATCTGAACGTATCTTGACTTCTTGCGCTTAATCCTTCTCTGTGATCTGTTTCAATACTTCTGTTGAATTTGTCAGCCATTTTCTGGCAAGCTTTCATCCAAATGACGATATCAGCCGATACAGTTATAAGTCTTTTTCTTCATCTTGCACCAATTCTAAACTGTCATCCATGTATGTAGATTTGAGTACGGTTTCTGACGCCAATGGAAATGACTAAAATTTTTAGCATTTTCTCTAGCTACACACTGCGCAAGAAATGGAGAATAATTAACCCCAAATACCACTCTATTAGACTGGCAAGTTTCAACTTCATTGCTTTTATTTTTCCACAGGAATCTCAGGTATTGCCTATCAGACTGTTTCACTGCCACTTGCAAGTTCATTTCGTGTATATCACATATCAAGGCTAACGTAAAGTGAAGAAGAAGCCTTTTGTTTTTCCATCCACTTTTTCATTAACTTTCTTAATGTAACACTTTTCCACGTAGGTTTCAATTGTTTTTGGCCCTGATTTCTGGTGCTTTGTTTAATTTGTTTTCAGTATTCAGTAAACGCTTTGATGCCATTAATTCATTACTCTTCAAACTATTTTTGTTTTCATTCTAAGGAAGGTGTACTTCATACATGTTCCCATCGTACTTCATTGACTGTATAGTTTCATTCAGAAACCGTTTTGTCAAGCACTGAGAATTTGTGCTCATTGTTTACAGTTCCTTGTGCTTCTATTTCCCAAAATGCTCGTAACATTTCACAAATGTTTTCATTCTGGAGGAAGTATGTGATGAACACTTCACTTTCTGCCTTTAGTGGTATACCAACACTAGTCCAACCTAACGTGGCCTCGTATATTGATCGCTAAGACTACTGCTCTTTGCAATACATGCATCAAGTGTATCACATATATGACCCGTGTCGTTAATCAGTGCCTCAGACATATCATCTTTGTCGTTTGGTAGTTGAAAGTGGTCCTAGGAATGAGCACAATTCGTATTTTATCCGTCACTTGAGCTGCTGGTATACCGCTTAAATTAATAAGAATGCACTTATATATTCACTACCTACTCCCTATTTCACACATGTTAAAAAATGTTCCTTTGTAAACAATTTTGATTCTTCGAACTAAACCAAATAATACGCAGTTAAAGATATCGTCTACGTAACACAGCATGCATTTGTTTTTCAAAATGAGGTATAATTATTTTCTGGACTAAGTGCGAGGTTCGGTGGCCTTTCTAACCAGTTTGAACCCCAAAGCGTTGTATTGTCCATTCCCAGGCGTTGTATTGGCCATTCCAATGCATCGCATTAGCCATTCCAAGGCGTTGATCCGAGTTTTAGTAATCGTGTTTATGTTTGGTGTGGTCTTTTTTTTGTATATTTTGTTGGTTGCATATGCTCAATACATTGCTCTAGGCGATTTTTCTGCATTTGTGTATATCATTTCAATAAAATGCTTATTTAAGTGTATGCCTTAGCAGGTGCATATTATTTTTGTTGAATATTAGCTATTCTAATAACTAACGATTTTGAATTGATATTTTTACGGATTGTATTAATATTTATACTGTATCCTTTGCGAAAATATGTTGGGATTTTTATACTGATATAACTAGAGGCAAATTTTTTGTTATACTATAATTGTTGTAAACGTTGCACGTGTGCTATATAAATTATCATACCAGGAAAACAACCACTGTGTCTCACAAAATATAGCTTCAGACCGCACCTTAATGACTAAATTAGTAAAATTTTACATTTCAAGTTTACAGTCAGAGTGTGCAATACAGTGTGACGAATAATGTGCGAAAATGTATTCTTACAAGCAATATTCATAGAAATTAAAATGTGTTTAACGTGTTCATAATAATTTTCCATTTACACAAATCGATTGGCTTGGGATGACACATAAGACTATTACGATGCAGAAGGGGTTACTAATTCTCTAGCGTCTCGGTATATATTTTTACTATGTCAGTCGTCTTTTCAGAAGTTAAGTTTAACTGCTATATACGTTGGTGTATATACTACGATGATCCGCGGCGACCAAGTACAAAAGTACAAAAATAGCGAATGTACAACATATCTAATTATGGAGGCATAACGAAGTATTGGTGAATACCTTCTTTGTTTATTCTTTGTCATAACGTAATACATCGTTCTTGTACACAGGAGCTGACATGTACACGCTGTAGTACTAACAATGAATAATTAGTATTTACTATGTTACGTGAATACTAAAGAAACTAAATCGCGAGAAATTAATTCTGGAGCACTTCGCTTAAAAATAAGTAAACCTGTCAAAATATCACATACAATTCATTGATATTATATAGTACTCTTGGAACGTAACCATTTGTGACATATAAATGGACGTTGGAATTTTTCTGTTGGCTTAATGCATTATAAACTTTCACATCCTATATACATGTACTTACATGGACGATTTCATGTTCGTTTGTCCTGCCAACTGATTCAACAACTGCATGAGCACTTGTGTATCTCTCTACCAGATTGCCGCGTTCTTCACTACATCCCACTTCGACTTCCCCACGTTCCTGTTGTGAAAATAAATCACGGTAAGAGTTCCTTAACTTGTAGTGTGCAGAAGAAATATTAGGACTTTCCGAAATATTACAAAGGGAGATGTTCAATATATATATATGCTTAATATATTAGTTGTATTGTTTTCTATCTTAACATGTTCTAAAAATCTATAATGAAAACCTTAGAACCTATGGAAACGTTCTTTTTACGACTTGTATCCGGCTATACATGTAAATGCTAGAATACTCTACATTGTGGTTAAACGATATACACTACGCATTAATATGTATAGCAATACATGTATAAACTCGCAAATCGGATTGCTTTATGCCTGTCTCAATTCTGAGAAACCAATTAATAGGAATCAAATATACTTTCTGAACATTAAACGCACTATAAATATCTTATATACAATTAATAAATAAATAAATGTTTTAATGAAACTTGTTTTGTTTTATTTCTCATGGAAGGCACACAAGCTAGGGCGATCATATTATTCCATACATGAGGAGCAAATGGTTCACGATCTTGTGGGGAAGCACCGGCCTCTGAAACAAAATACGACTATGTATGTTTATTACTCAAGCTCATTAAAATCATCTCCAGTCTGACGCTACTATATTATCCGCTGAATAGATCTGATGACTTCGCATTTGGGGTCACGTTTAAATCAACATGTTGCCTTCCAAATCTTGCGGTATAACTTCATATATAAACTACAATTACTATGCACGAAATTAGCGTAAACTTTTGATGTTTACTCGCCTAAGGTACCATTATATCCGTTGTTATCACCGTTAAAAGTAACCGTAAATGATTTATTCCCGAGGATCAGCTGAAAATGCATCACTTTTCAAAAACCGTGGCCAAACATTGATGTGCAAAAGGCAATTTCAGAGGGCGCAGCAGGGCTGATGTTTTATCTTTCGGAAGGTCATTTGAACTTGACCAGTTATACGATGTCTTCAGATCCTTACACTGTTAAGATTTGATTTTAATGAGATTGGTTTATTACTATAGTTATTGCAAAGTAACGACACAATAATACTCACGAGGTTTAATGGCAATGTGTTGCTTTGATTTTAGACATACCGTCTAGCATATACACATTTCGTAAGACATAGTATCCAACACGACAAATTGGCTTAATGTAAGTGACTTCATTTTGCATTGAAATCGTATCATTTGTATGATGCTGTTTCTATGAAATTTATTGAATGTATATGTATATTTGTATAATGTACATTGTTTCTGTTAAGTATGCCTGGTGTTTACGATCATGGTAATTCTTGCTATGTCTACATGACTGTCAGGCATTTTAATGCTGTCTACACGTTCTACATTTGTATCTATCGGTATATCAATAATAAATATACAATGCAGCGTACTAATGAAAACAAGCAAGGCGTAAAAAGATCACGAACTAACGTGGGGTCCTACTTGTGGTTCTCCTGTTAAGATATCTCACAAATGCGACAACAAATGTAACTGCCAAAAAGACACACGTTACGGAACCAGTTATTATCCCCGTGTTTCCACTGTCAGCTGGAGATCCGTCATATCGGCTGTCACATGTGTAAAACCTTCACATACATAAAGAAATGTGTAATAAATTCAACAAATATACATACCTTGCATTAAGGTGATCCAATTACTTGTAATGTTTTAAATATTTAATAAAACTGATGATAAGGAATGTGTGTATTATATGTAAATATGTGTATTTATTTATTGTATGTGCATGATGCTACTACTACTACTACTATTACTATTAATGCTACTACTACTATTACTACAACCACTACTACTACTACTACTCTTACTACTCGAACTAATATTAATACTACTAATATTGCAACTGCTGCTTCTTCTACTACTACTAGTACTACTACTACTGGTACTTACCGGGGCATGAAATAGTGTGACTAACATTGTATATTTGATTGTATATCTCTAAGCACATGTATGTTCCACATTGTTTTTCGCTGAGTTGAAGTATAGTTAGCATACAGGTGCGTTTTATTTGTTGTATTTCGTATGCCTCAGTTAAGGTGTCATTCATTAGCTGGGAATAAACACCGAATTCACATTCTGCTACTGGGACAGTTTGGAAGAATTGTAATATATAGAATCGAACACTATTCCGTTAAGGTCGCTGTGACATTCTATGGACAGCATCATTCCATCAGTGATAGTGTTGTTTGCTTGTACCGCAATACTTACTCGGTGACCATTCCCTGAAAATGGTTCGATATAAGTCAGTACGAACGTACCATATATGCGCATAACTATATTAAAAAACCCATTCAAAGATTGGAAAACGACGTTTTCCAAACATTTGTCACATATTTCAAACAAAGTAACATATGAGTGTCGTTTGAAAACCGGGCTTAACTCATTTGCAGTCCGTACTGGCTAATCCAGGACGGCACTTTACGCTTTTATGGTATTTTCTGTTTCATGGAAGTCTATTCTAAACATGAATCCACTGTAGGCGGAAATTGCCATCCTGAAATAGCCTATGCGGACTGCACAGGCTACTCCGGGACGACACTTTCCGCAAACGCATTAAGCCCGATTTTCCCACGACTCGCCTCATATATGTATAAAAAGTACCGTAACACTCCCTACGCAGACATATAAAGGAAGTCGGTGATGAATACTCAGATGAATTGGATATAATTACAAATCGTTTGTAATGTATAACGATCAAATAAGAGTAATACTTCTTTCCGTTGACATTTTTGAAAACACGTTTATTTCAGACATGACGTTATAAACCCAAGTAAATGTATACATGTTGTATAACACGGTCTGGCCGTGGTTAGCGCCATGAGCTTTGATCATGAGGTGGTAGGTTCGAACCACGGGAAAGACACGCTTATTTTCTCTTAACAATAATAAAATACGTATAATTTGTAAGCGTATAATGATAATCCAAATCATAGCGAGTTTAAGCCGGTTTACAATGCGCTACAAACCTCACGTATGACACTGAATTAATCAATATTCAGGTAAATCTACAAAATACAACTCAGAGCCGTCGAACAAAGTAATGATTACAACAGCCTTTACGTCCTTCAGTTTAAGTTTTAGTTTTACTTAAGGTCAAAACAGAAAATATCGTTTGGTTTGCAAAATATGCAAGTGAATCAATGTTCTTTATGGCCCCACAAAGTGGAAGGCATTAAGCATTGTTCTTGTCCGTAAGTCCGTGCGTCCTAACGTCCCGAAATTTTGTGGACTCATCGTTTCTTTAACTGCTTGGTGAACGTCATTCAAACGTTCACAATTAAAGAACCTTAACGTGTAGGTGATCTTAAAAGAAGGAATTTCGGCTGTGACCAATGCAGAATTACGGCACTTTTTCAGTTTTCCACCATAGAATGTACATTTATAGAAGCAAAAAGTAGTGTTAGCGACGCGCCCTTTATCTGTGTCAAAACATGTGTTGTGGGGTCATCCGTATCTGTGTCTCATCTAGTTTAATTCAACATCAACTGGCTACTGTATGTATAATATAGAAGTATTGTATACTTACATACCGCTTGGAAAGCACATATTTCAGTCAAGAGAATCTCATTTGTAGATAATGTCATCTTTATATGATACGTTAATCTAAAGAATAAATATATAGATAGTATTTAAAAATGTATAATGCAGCATTACACCATTTTAACTAAAATAATTGATTGC
Source organism: Congeria kusceri (assembly GCA_027627225.1). NCBI lineage: Eukaryota > Metazoa > Mollusca > Bivalvia > Myida > Dreissenidae > Congeria > Congeria kusceri. The sequence continues at coordinate 292,552 of JAPFQT010000136.1, forward strand.
ATGCACAACGCTATTTCTCTATATTTCATGTTTTATTTTTATCAAAACATATTATAATTTTGTTTTAAAATAAACAAAAAGAATACAAAATACCAACATAAGATAATCAATTACAGTTTACAATGTGTACGCACGCAACTCAATTCATAGAGCGTGATTTGATTTCGAAGTGGATTGTTTCAGGCTTTTTTGTCAATTGAAGAATGCACTTAGTGAATTTAAATGAAACAAACATAAACAATTGCAATACTACGGTGGCATAGATGTGACATGTGCATGTTTTCATTTATGTCGTTCCCACGACATGTTAAGTCGTGGTGGGAACGAAATTTCATCTCGGTGGAACGAGCTCTTATATCGTGGGAACGAGATCTTATCTCGTGAGAACGACATAAATATGTCGTTCCCACGACATATTAAGTCGTGGGAACGTGATATTATCTTATGGGAACGAGATCTTATCCTGTGGGACCAACATAATTATGTCGTTGCCATGCCATATTAAGTCGTGGGAACGAGATCATATCTCATGGGAACGATATCTTATCTCGTGGGAACGAGATCTTATCTCCTGGGAACGAGATCTTATCTCGTGGGAATGATATATTATCTCGTGGGAACAAGATTTTATCTCGTTGGAACGACATAATTAGGTCGTGGGAACGAGATATTTTTGTCGAGGGAATGACTTAATGAGCCAATCGAATTCCATGTTGCTCTCGCAGAAGAAAAGCAATTTTTTTATATCTTAATCCAGCATTGGTATACGATATTATGTAAGCCTCTCTTGTATCAGCCATTTTGAAACATGCTTTTAAACAACGTGTATTCTGATTGGTTAATTATGTCGTTACCACGAGTTAATTATCTCATTCCTGCGACTTAATATGTCGTTCCCACGAATTATTTACGTCGTTCCCACGAGAAAATATATCATTCCCAAGACTTAATATGTCGTTACCACGAGTTATTTATAAGATCTCGTTCCCACTACTTTATTTGTCGTTCCAACTACTTAATATGTCGTGGGAACGACATAAATAAAAACATGTACAAGGCACATATTTGCCGCCGTACAATACCGTTCTTATAGGTTGTTATCGACGATATTTCGCATATATAAAGACACATATTAAGGCAAGATTAGTTCCTATATTTGTCGAATATATTTTATGAGTAGAACCAACATATTGATGGATGCATTGAAGAAACAATATATACTAAGACACACATGTTTTTGGGACACACGGTTCAGCTAAAACTCGAACATCTCTACCTTATAGAACGTTTATCAACTGCGCGAATGTGTGTAAAAGTACATCATGAACATTTCATTCATATCGATTTTATTGCTACTACTAAATTATCCGCGTCCGTGAAAGTGTCATCGATTTACATACCAAAGAATGATACATGTAGGTTTGTCAATTCTTTATAGAAACGAGATCATCGTAGCTAATAAATGGTTGAATGTTAAACACTCTGTAAATGATCTTTATTAAATTTATTGACGACCTACAATTGATTCATCACTTTAATGGTATTCAATGGACTATGATCAGCAGTCCAGTTTATCTGCAACTAAAGTAACCAGACAACGACGCTGATATTCTAATTTGGTGTCACAACTTGCAAATAATTTATACTTTTACATTGGAAACACCCAAATTAGAAAGGAATTTCCCCATAAAAATCCAGATATGATAACACAATACAAAGAAAAGTCATTAACCAAGGTCACAGTCACTTCAAGAAAGAATTTGAATCTGATTGTTTAAAAGTAGTTTTATCGTCGTTCATATGCAGAACAAGCAAACGTTTGCTAGTTTTCCGTTATAGTATAGATGTCCGTGTCTGTGACGTAACCACTATTTATTTCGTGAATACAACACATGCAATACAATCAACATATAAAAGGACAACTACAGAATTACTGCACTTATAATGTCGATGTTGCTCTTATTCGTATTACTTCAATTCCTCCACATACTGCTAGAATATATTAATAATAAAAAAGAGCTGTCAGAGGACAGCGCGCTCGACTATTCGAAGTATTTCAGTTGGTGCATTTTAAAAAAGTGAACAGGACAAAAATCTGTCGAAATACAAGGCTGAGTATTGGCAATTATTTCGTTGATGCTAAAGTCAATACCAATGTTATATTCAAGTTCCAAGTGAAAAGCTTATGTGGTTTCGAAGTTATAAGACTTGCATAAAAACTTTAACAGGAAATCCTACGAGAAAAGGGGGCATAGCTCTGCCAAAACACAAACCAGAGTTGTGGAGATTAGTGATCCTAATGCTGGGTTTGTTGACAAAGATCTAGTAAAAGTTGTAATTGAATAACTAGTGCAGTTTTGAAGTTATACGACTTTTGAATACAAACTTTAATCTGAATTATACATGAAAAGGGGGCACAACTCTGTCAATATACAAGAAAAAGTTATAGGTAATGTTATCCCGGATGTTTAGGTTGATGACAAATGTATATTCAAAGTTTCAATTGAATAACTCATGCAGTGTTGAAGTTATACGAATTTTAAATAAAAACTTTAACCTGAAATTCTATTTGATAAAACGGGCATAACTCTGCTGAATACAAAAAAAAGTCATGTCGAACGTTGCCCGTGATGCTGGAGTTGATGACAAAGGTGTATTCCAAGTTTCAATTGAATACATTTTGTAGCTGTGAAGTTATAATACTGTTGAATAAAAACTTTAACCTAAAATTCTATGTAAAAATGGGGCATACTTCTGTCCAAAAACAAAACCGAGTTATGGGGAATGTTGCCCCTCATGCTGGATTTGATGGAGTTGACAAAGGTATATTATTTTGGAATATAAACGTTAACCATTTCAACCGCGGACGCCGACGCCACCGTCGACGCCGGGGCGAGTTGGAAAGCTCACATATTCTTCGAATACTCGAGCTAAAAATACACAACTGTATTTGTTTCATTGTAATCACGATTAATGTTCTATTTAACGACCTTCTTCACGGTACGCAGTATCTACGACCCTGATTTATAATAGCAATATCTCAGTGTGGAGAAAACAAGTTCAGTGTGATAACGGGATCACATTTAATGTCAATGCCAATGCAATAAACTAATTTGCCACTTAAGAATGAATATAGTTTCTTCACTTACTTACTTAAACCGATATTTTCTTCTATTACTACGCGAAATACCACACAACACCAGGAACCGTATTATTATAATATTTGTTGCGAAGTTACTGTATGCTATTATTAAAATAATATTCCCCACTTTGTGCAAAGTGGGGACGAAATATGAGTCAAGCGTGTTATTTCGTCCGTCCGAACTTTCGTCCATAATTCGTTTCCGTTCGATAACTCAATTCATGAAAGGAGTTGCATATGGCTGCAATTTATTATTCCCCAGATAATGTGTCGCGTATATGACCCATTCTTGTCTGTCCACCGTCAAGTCACAATTGAAAGTCGAAACAAAACCGTTGCCACTCATAACGTCCTTATGTTCGAAAGAATTATTTGGAAACTGGACTTTATTAACAAAATAACTCCAAGATGTGTTACGCATACACAACAGGCTGGTCAGTCAAAGACGAAGGCCACACGTATGAACAGTCAATTGTCATTTCCCCTGCATTACGAGGGGCAGTCAAAAAGTTCCTGGGCAATCTTATTTTTTCGCTTAATTGTAGACCTACGTAGATGAAAATACAGTAATAAAATATTTGATATGTGTTAAATAAAATGCAAAAATACGCATTTTATTATTTTAATTAATAAATATCTTAAGGCTACTTCATGTGTATATACTGCGAATAATGTGGGGCACTTCAGATTATCTTGTCTATAAATGTTCTATAGAAATAAAGAAAGACAGTTTTGTTGAAAACACTTGTCGAATTATAGCGAAAATTCCACTGAAGTAATGTTTACATAAATGTTTTAAACGTCAACAAAATGACGTCATACAACAACATCAACGGAAACCGCGAGTCATTTGAATTGTGTCGCTACGTTTTGTCTAGAAAGATGACCTCAAAAGAAACACTTTATCAGCGTGCAATTATCAAGCATTACGTTAGAGCGGGAATGACACCCACTGACACAATTAAACATGAGCCCATTCTATTAACTAAATGAAAGCAGATGCTATGGTGTGGAAACGATTATCTCTGCCTCCTCCGAAGGTAGCTAAAGTTGGCAAGTCGAGGCCAAGATCGTGTTTATGGACCATTGGGAATCTCATACTGGTCCGATGGAGAAGACAGCCATCGCGATAAGTATCCAGGATCAGACAGACCTCCTTGAGGTAGTCCAGTCATCTTTCGGGTCACTGACAGAGTCGTTGTGTTCAGAGGTGTTTCGAAAATGAGTTATGGAACTCGGGAACGCTGCGAATATTTTGAAATAGACATTCACAGTAATGACGTTAACGTCATGGAGTAGTTTTTGAAATGCTCTGGTATTAATCATGGGTATAGACAATGGTATGTATTTTAGTTGGCTTTTGTGTATACATACTATTTGCTATTTATGTAATGTTTCGGGCGAATCAGTTAAGTTTTAATTAAGTTATGTCCATGAACGTTTTGACTGCCCCTCGTACAAACTTATATATGGCAAGACATATTTTCTTATATATGCACGCTGATATACACGATAATGTGTCATGTAAATGGTTCGTACTTCTCTGTCAAATGTCAATGTCACAAACAAAGGTCAAGCCCGTTACCTCTACATTACTTTTAAATGCCAGGAAATATTTTTTTCCTTTCATTGCAACAATCGTTCTCCATGACCAGATGTGGTCCCATGTTTGTCTATCAAAGGTGACGGTTGAATATCACATCAGGATGGTTTGAGCTTAATAACATGCCTCAACTATTTTTGGAACACACTAGTATCAGTATACTTCAAAGCTATGATTGTCTGTCAAAAACAATGCCAGAATTGAATATCAATATCCATTCCAGTCCACACTATTGCAGCTAAGAATGATTGCGTATGACTGCCCACAATATTCCTCCCCATAACGCCTATGTGTATTGTAAATGTTTGCATATTTAAGAAATGATTTTCGATTTTGAGGTGTCTATCTGTAAATATACTACGATTATGAGTTTTGATGCGTTAATTAAACCACGATCGGTCTAATAAACGCGTATCAGAATTCAAAATCATTGATTACTTTCTGATAAACAACTATTAAGCAAAATCATTTCTATTCAAACATGTCCTGACCACATATTCTGCAATTACAATGCGAACAATACTTTACCGCCATTGAACTAATTCTCGAGTCGTTTATTGGCAATTTAACAACGGATTTATTTTCTTTGTCCACAGAAATCTCTGCGCGTGTCATGTTATAATTTTAATTGCAAACTAGTATACCTAGAGACTACGTGAAGATGTGTCAGGTACATGATCTGAACATGACAGAAAAAAAGAGAACAATAGGACAGTCACAAAGATAATAAAATTTCTCTTAACCAAGTTTAGTGGTTTTCTAAAGAATTAGAGCTTCGCTTGTTAATAGATCAAGTAAACATAGTAACCCATTATTTAAAAGCTAAATAAAATATATGTACTGCATGCAATCACGATTTTCATTGAAAAGGAAACAACAAACCAGATTTGTTCTCATTCCAGATGAATCATCTTATCGATCAATTATAACAAACATACCTAACAAAAAACATGTTCGTATTGTAAAATTCAATATGTAGATATGTCTACATACCTTGTCACTATTCGTGTAGTTTTAGATTGTCGCTAATCCTTTCCTTATGCACAAAGCAGAGCTTGATTCTGAAGTCCAATTTATGAAAAACCTGCAAGGTTAAAACAATACAGAAAGAACTGTAACTGTGTCTAATGACTTCATTGAAAATTCCGTCGGAAATTTAAATACCAGGAATATCAAAATGTTTTTTCCGCGCTATTAATATGAGTAAATGTAACACTCATTACAGATAAGCCGACAACACAGTCGGCGCCTGACCTTGAACCACAGGGGTATCAGCGTATGTATTGCATTGTGTTTTGCATTTACAACGTTCACAATGAAGTAATCGCGACAAAATGATTTTATAAATGATTTAGTTTAGTTTAAACATATTTTATTGTATATACATATATATTTATGCTACAGTGACATATTGTAGACAAATAAGTACATGTATTCAAAAGGATTGGGCCTAGAGTTATGCCAACATCATCAAGGGGCCCTTTCCTGTTTGACAAAGATAATATAAAGATTAGCAAGATGCTAAAGACGGCATTCTTCTACAGAGAGTGTGGTTTTAATGTGGATGCTGTTCATTTTCATTAAAAAACAACAAAAACCATATTAAAAAAAAAAAAAAAAAAAAATCAAAGAAAAAGATAGAAAGAAAGAAAGAACATAACAAGTTCACAAAAGACTTATATATTTTTGTTTCATCATCTCCTGACCCGCCCGACCGCATTTGTGCATTCCGACAATAATAGTAATAACATGCAACAGTGATAATACACAATGATAATACACAGCAGGGTGCTCTAGGATGGTATTGATCCGTTACTAAATCGTTTTGTACGTTTAATAAACAGCTGGACTACGTCAAAAACCTTAACGTTATTTTTATAATTAAGGGTTGGTATACCGAACAAAAGTTTCGTAGCATTTATTGGGTGGAAAGTACGGGTGCTTCTAAACATATGTAAACGCTCATCGCGATAGTGGGGACAGTTAAAGAAATAATGGTTCTGTTTTAGGTCCTCTTCTTTTTCTTGTATATGTTAACGACATTTCTGACAAATTGATAAGTAATTTACGTTTGTTTGCTCATGACAGTTCTCTTTCAGTTACGTCAAATGACCACAGGTTTATTGAAATTACTCTTAATAACGACTTAATGCATATTAACAACTGGGCCAAACAATGGCTTGTTACTTTTAACCCAGCCAAAACCGAAATTGTCTTTTTTTCACTATCGGATATACCAAAGCCACAATTACTATTTGATGGAAACCCTTTATCTTTTGTTGAAACCCACAAGCACCTAGGTCTTTTATTTAGCCATGATGGCCGGTGGCATAAACACATTGATAATATTCTCAATAGAACATCCAAAATATTAGGATCCATGAGACTGTTAAAGTTAAAGTTAAAACGCCGAACTCTAAACCAAATTTACGTATCGTACTTACGCCCCATACTAGAATATGCATCAATTGTCTGGGACAATTGCACGCGATACGAAAAAGATCTTATTGAAAAACTTCAATATGACGCAGCAAGAGTTGTTAGTGGATTAACCAGATCTTCTTCAATAAACAATCTACTTACTGAAATTGGCTGGGTATCATTGGAAAAAATACGTAACATTCAAAAGCTGCTTCTTGTTTATAAACATATAAATGGCATCCTCCCTGAGTATCTTTCTGATCTCTTTCCTACATCAGTCCACGAAAATGTTTCATACAATTTACGAAATGGTGATAATCTTATCACATTACCTAGGCGTCTTGAAATTTACTCAAACTCTGTTATACCATCAGCTATCCGTTTATGGAACGAACTCGATTCTAATACACGCAACTCCCATACCTTAAGTGAATTTAAATCAAAACTTAACGAAAAATATAAGACACCATTGGTGCCTGCATATTACCTACACGGAGAAAGAATGTATCAGCTGATACATGCTAGAATCAGGAACAAATGTAGTGATCTGAAAGCACATCTCTTTGAAAATCACTTAATTGACTCACCAAATTGTAGTTGTGGTTTCCACACTGAGGATGCAGACCATTATTTCTTATAAATGATATGCAGATAATCGAAGTATTTAATGATTTGAAAGGGCCATTTGCACATAAATACATGTTATCTGCAATTAATTAACCATCAGCACTAAACTATTGCATAAAACAAAATATTTAACATGAAAAACGTACGCACCGCCGGGGCTCGATCATCTGCCACGTTCAGCACTTAGCCAGCCGAACTAACGATATGTAGCGATACACTCCTTTCAAGATGTCCAATAAACGCATTTATAAAGCTTTAAAATTTTAACCACTTCAGTTCATGTTTATTCATCAACGACACATTATTTAACAACCTCCGCGCAGATATTTATCTTTGTCCCAGCATAGATGGTTTAAATCCCTGCCGGCACGACGTTCCACGTGATCATAGGCAAACACTTCAGGCGAAATAAAATCGTGGACAATCAGATGATAAACATGTGGACATCGTCAAATCCTTGCGTTTTTGTGTTTAATTATTATGTATTCAATTTTTTGTTTTTCATTTTAACTCTTAATTTATAAACGTGGACCAATAATGCAAAATGTCTGTGTAATTGTTATAAAAAATAATGATAAACTTACAATTGTGTGCAAAATAAATCTTCAATCTCCTCATAAATGTCTCCCCTGAAAACATACAAATCTGTAAGTTTTTAACTAATCCCAATTCACAACGGGTCCCATTATAAAACGGCAAACGTTCCAAGCATTTTTTGTTACATTTCCTTTATTTCAGATGGTGCAAGCCTGGTATCAATTTAAAGATCAATCTGTCCTCTTCCAAAATTTGTAATAAAAAAGATATGTCATGTTACTTCTAAGAAAATGCATCTCACTTGAATGCAGGCACCGTTAGAAAACAGGGTTTCGGCAGTCATATTTCGACAAAAGCCCCACACCACAATAAACACACCCCAAAAGTTCACCATTCAAGTTAGCCTCAAATGAAATGCACCAAAATGTTGCAGACATGCATAGGATATTAGATATAACCACAAAAGGCATGTCTTAGATTCCTAAATGGCTTTTATGCCAGAAGAGAAGAGGAACTCATTAGTAATAGGCACTACTTTTGAAAGGACCACGGAGGGATACACAATGATTTACTGGTATCTAACCTTAAAGAAAACCCAAAAGTGTGCTATCATGGAAAAAAAACTATTCTTCATCATTATTAACCTACTTGTACACCACATGCAACATCTCAGGTCGATCCGCTAAGCAGAAATGCCCCCAAAACGCATTTGAGTATGACACATGATAAGCCATTTGGCTTGCGTTTCAGTACTTGGATTGTATGGGGAGCGTGAACTCAAATTCGCACTAAAATCACAAAAACCAGTCAAAATACCAGTTTATTTAGACGTATTTTAATGCAATGGACAGTAATAAGGTATAAAACGTGTAATATTTGCGTATAACATGATTTGATGTGCTGTGAGCAGCAAAAGGCGTGTTTCCGTACTTTTTTTTACCCTAAAAAAAACAGGTTTCGCTTTAATAATCGTAGATAACGTGTCAGTTATGATATTATTCACATTTATTTCCGTGAAAAGTAATAAACGCAATAAAATAACACAGTTACATGGGGATTTTATGCATGAGTGGACCCAAAAGGGCCGGTCCCCGGTTTTCTAAAAGGTTAGATACCAGTAATTCCAATTCCCATAGAGTCCCATTATAAAGCGGCAAACATTCCAAGCATTTTTTTTTTAAACATTTCCTTTATTTCAGATTGTGCAAGCCTGGCATTAATTTAAAGATCAATCTGTCCTCTTCCAAAGTTTGCAATAACAATATATATCATGTTACTTCTAAGAAAATGCATCTCACTTGAATGCAGGCACCGGTAGAAAACAGGGTTTCGGCAGTCATATTTCGACAAAAGCACCACACCACAGTAAACACACCGCAAAAGTTCAACTTTCAAGTAAGCCTCAAATGAAATGCCTCAAAATGTTGCAGATATGCATAGGATATTAAATATAACAACCAAAGGCAGGTCTGAGATTATTAAATGGCTTTTATGCCAGAAGAGAAGAGGAACTCTTTAGTAATAGGAACTACTTTTGAATGGACCACGGAGGGATACACATTGATTTATTGGTATCTAACCTTCAAGAAAACTCAAAAGTTTGCTATCATGGAAAATATTCTTCTACGTCATTATTAACCTACATGTACAACACATGCAAAATCTCAGGTCGATCCGCTAAGTAGAAATGCCCCCAAAACACATTTGAGTATGTCACATGATAAGCCATCTGGCTTGCGTTTCAGGACTTGGATTGTATGGGGAGCGTGAACTCAAATTCGCACTAAAATCACAAAATCAAGTCAAAATACCAGTTTATTTAGACTTATTTTAATGCAATGGACAGTTATAAGGTATAAAAGGTGTAATATTTGCGTATAACATGCTTCGATGTGGTGTGAGCTGCAAAAGGCGAGTTTCCGTACTTTTTTTTAACCGAAAAAACAGGTTTCGCTTTAAAAATCGTACATAGCGTGTCAATTATGATATTATTTACATTTATTCCCGTGAAAAGTAATAAATGCAATAAAATAACACAGTTACATGGGGATTTTATGTATGAGTGGACCCAAAAGGGCCGGTCCCCGGTTTCTTAAAGGTTAGATACCAGTAATTCCAATTCGCATAGAGAGAGTCCCATTATAAAACGGCAAATTATTTCAAGCACTTTTTCAACATTTCCTTTATTTCAGATGGTGCAAGCCTGATATCAATTTAAAGATCAATCTGTCCTCTTCCAATATTTGCAATAAACAATATGTCATGTTACTTCTAAGAAAATGCATCTCACTTTAATGCAGGCATTGGTTTAAAACAGGTTTTCGGCAGTCATATTTCGACAAAAGCCCTAAACCACAGTAAACACACCCCAACAGTTCACGTTTCAAGTTAGCCTCAAAAGAAATGCACCAAAATGTTGCAGACATGCATAGAATATTAGATATAACCACAAAAGGCAGGTCTGATAATCCTAAATGGCTTTTATGCAGAAGAGAAGAGGAACTCTTTAGTAATAGGCACTACTTTTGAATTGACCACGGAAGAGATACACAATTATTTACTGGTATCTAACCTTAAAGAAAACTCAAAATTTTGCTATCATGGAAAACACTCTTCTGCATCATTATTAACCTACTTGTACAACACATGCACAATCTCAGGTCGATTCGATAAGGACAAATGCCCCCAAAACGCATTTGAGTGTGACACATGATAAGCCATCTGGCTTGCGTTTGAGTGCTTGGATTGTATGGGGAGCTTGAACTCATATTCGCACTAAAATCACAAAAACCAGTCAAACAACCAGTTTATTTAGACTTATTTTAATGCAATGGACATTAATAAGGTATAAAACGTGTAATAGTTGCGTATAACATGATTCGATGTGGTGTGAGCTGCAAAAGGCGAGTTTCCGTACTTTTTATTACCCGGAAAAACAGGTTTCGCTTTAAAACTCGTAGATAACGTGTCAATTTTGATATTATTCACATTTATTTCCGTGAAAAGTAATAAACGCAATAAAATAACACAGTTACATGGGGATTTTGTGTATGAGCGGACCCAAAAGGGCCGGTCCCCGGTTTTCTTAAACGTTTGAAACCAGAAATCTTCCAAGAAAAAATAATATTTAATGCAATGGACATATTTTACTATCCAATTTTCTATAACGAAGGAATATGTATAGGAAATAAAAGCATCTTTTTTAATTCCTGGTATATGGCAGGGTTACAATATATAGGTGACCTGTTAGATAGTGATGGTAAATTTCTAACATTAAATGAAATAAATATAAAATATAATCTGAAAATTGACTTTCTTTTATACCAAGGTATTAAAAAGGCCATATTTACAAAATTCAAATCACACAATATACACGAAACTGACAGAAACAATTATAAAATGGAAAGACCTTTTATACCACCATCATTTAAAGTAATTTTAAGCAAAGAATCGGGGGCAAAACGAATGTACAACATCCTAAAAAGAACAGAAATCGAAATGCCAATAAAACAAAAATGGCCTAGTAAATTAAACACTATAATAAGCAATGATGAATGGAAGGCGACTTTCCTTTTACCTTTCACAATCAATTCTGATTCACAATTTCAATGGTTCCAGTACAGAATAATTCATGGAATAATCGGAACGAATTACTTACTTTTTAAAATGAAATTGTCGGAATCCCCTACATGTTCCTTTTGCAAAAATAGCGAAGAGACCATAGAACACATATTCTGGGAGTGCCCCACCTCAAAGTTTCTTTTAAATAATCTGTTTCCGACTACAATTTTTCCTTACTGTAACATGAAAAATTTCATACTAGGTTATGCAGAAACAAAAAGTGATGCAGTAAATAATATTTTCATTTACACAAAACTTTACATATACAAATGCAAAATGTCATTATTGATTCCTTCTGTTGAAGGTGCAAAAAATTACTTAACATATAAATACGAGCATCAATGGAATGCCGCACTTTTAGCAGACAGAATCAATGATTTCGAATCAAAATGGAAATATGTGTTGGATAAAATACCATATCTTGCTCGTAGATCGGGGCACTAATTTACGTAAGACACTTTAACTAATGACAGATGTTTGTTGGTGTCTTTATTTTTGTTATAGTTCCTCCAAAAGTTAAACATTAGCCTTACTCCCATTATTAATACATTGAAAACTATCTATCTCTCCTTAACAATAATCTTTTATTTTTAATACAATATCTTTCTGAAATATACTTCTGTGAAAGTTGGCGTAAATTTCGTAAGGTTTTAAAGAATTACCTAAATAGCTAACTGTCCAACCTGACATGCTATTGACGTTATGCACCACCAGCTCTCTGAAAGAAAATACATCCTATGCTCAAATGCCAATGTCCTAGTTGCACGTTTGTCATGTATTCTTAGTACAACTTGTATATGTAAGTGATGCTCGTATGTGATTATATAAGTCCTGAAATACCGTGTTTTTTTTTTTGTTTTTTTTTCTTTTTTGTTGTTTTTTTTTTTTTTTTTTTTTGTTTTTTTTCTAAAATGTTTAAAAATCTGTATATTTCAAAGATTTATATTCATAATAATTTTCCCTATCCTCTGTTAACCTTCTTCAATCTACATTTTTCTATTTATTTATTTTTTTTTAAATTGTCGATCTGTACCTGTAGTAAAATCGTTTCTGAATATTTGAATGTTTATGACGATTTGCTGAATTACGTGTGATATGTCACATAACATGTTACTGTAAAATATTACACGTCTTGTTGAATGTACATCATCATAAGAAAATGACCTATGTATTGTATATATGGAAATAAAATCATTCGACATTGAAAAAAAAAAAAAAAAAAAAAGAAACCAATTCCAAGTCCAATTCCCATAGGGTCTCATAATAAAACGGCAAACTTTCCAAGCATTTTTTAAACATTTCCTTTATTTCAGATTGTGCAAGTCTGGTTTCAATTTAAAGATCAATCCGTCCTCTTCCAAAATTTGCAATAACAATATATGTCATATTACTTCTAAGAAAATGCATCTCACTTGAAGGCAGACACCGGTAGAAAACAGGACTTCGGCAGTCATATTTCGACAAAAGCCCCACACCACGGTAAACACACGCCAAAAGTTCATCTTTCAACATAGCCTCAAATGAAATGCACCAAAATGTTGCAGACATGCAAGGGATATTAGATATATCCACAAAAGGCAGGTGTGAGATTGCTAAATGGTTTGTATGCCAGAAGAGAAGAGGAACTCTTTAGTAATAGGCACTACTTTTGAATGGACGACGGAGGGATACACAATGCTTTGCTGGTATCTAACCTGCAGTGGTAACTAAGAAGAGAACCAATGGGGAAGTAACTACTGCAAGGAGTTTGATTATTTACCGTATATTTCTGTATCGTGCGATTATATTGACCTACCACCCATTAATCTCCGATAGCGTTTGACTGTTCTATTTATATCAGTTGAAAATTTATCTAGCGTCTAAAGAGCAGAGTTCATAATCATATAACAAAAGCACCTACCAACAAGCGTCGTTAAGAATAGCGCGGTGGATAGTGTTTTAGACTTCGAATCACAATGACTGTGGTTCGAATAAAGCACAACTCTCCCCTAGAGTATGACGCTGTTGTAAAAAAGCATTATGTTTCTTTACATTTGAGGCATACTTTATCTGATATGCAGATATATTCATTTTAGAAAATACATTACCTGGAATGACTTAAACTTAGATTCACAATACGGTAATAAGTATGTATTGCTTGTATATTGGACATACAACCCACGTCATGTCTGTTTATCCTTCTAAGAACGAATAATTATAGTAATGCAGTTATAAAAGGGTATTGCGTATTCGTACTAAGAACGAAAAATTATATTAATGCAGTTATAAAAGGGTATTACGTATTCGTACTAAGTACGATGCAGTATAGCAATGCAGATATAAACGGGTATTACGTGTTCGTACTAACAACGAATAATTATAGTAATGCAGTTATAAACATACTAATTAAGATATAAATTTAGGAATTATGGAAGCATCATAAGTGCTATATCGTCCCTACCACGAGATGTGAAGGAGAAGCATATGGAACATGTCATGCATGTCTGTCCCTATCTTTTTTGACTATCTGTATGTTAGGATAATTTATAACCGCGTCTGATCATTGTTGAGTTTACGGGTACATACGATTCCTTTTGGTTACCAAACGTATTATTCCATAAGAAACATTCGACAAAAGTTGTATTATGATATTATACTATTATGGAACTTACCTAATTGAAAAATTATCTGTCAATTTTACAATAGAAAATTAAGGTATTTCACACAGTTTGTGACTAGATCTGCTCCAATTCCGTGCAACTGTCGTGTAGAAAGTAAACCCAGCACACTTCCATATTAAAACTAAAACTTATCATTTCTTGTAAGCGACTGCTTGAATGATCACATTATGCACAGGTCGTTCGCCGGAAATCATGTGGTGCTGGGCTGAGTGGGCTCACGGTCGCCACCTGTAACGTAAAAATACCAACTACATCACGAAGAACAAACAGTGGTTGTTGAAAGGAGTAGTAGTAGTAGTAGTAGTAGAAGTAATAGTAGTAGTAGTAGTAGTAGTAGT